>JABCMJ010010450.1:0-15820 GCA_014822125.1 Arbutus unedo | reverse complement strand
ATAGAGTGCATAGACTACAAGTTTTCTTCACGAAACCAATGTGGGATTAACCCACTTATCTTATTCTAATATTCTAACAGTCTCTAACCACCTTTACACAAGTTTCCCAATCATGCTCCACTGTGGTCCTAGTTGCACGAAGCGGGAGCAAGAGCGGATGCAGAAACAGGAGTGGGAGCGGGGGAACATGAAAGCTCCCAAGGTTGAGAGCGTAAAAGGAACGTGTACGGAGATTATGAAAAATCAATGTACCATAGAATATAATATTCAAAAAGTGCAATGACTGTAGCAAGTGAAAATATGGGCCAATTCCATAATAAGTGCAAGAGATGGGCTAGTGTTCTACTATGTGATTTTCCTTTCAAGATGTCATGACTTAGACTAGTAAATCCTGTTTTTCTATAGAAAGATCGTACAAAAGCTCCCCTCTTGGTAAATATCAGGCTTCCATCTCGATGGGAATGGGCTCCCGTCTAGCTCTTTAGTTGGGAGCATGTGAGTGGGCTACTAAGGTGGGAGCAGCACCACTTTAGGAGCTATCTGCTACTAAGAAATAAACGGATGGATATGATCAACAAAAACTTTATTTCCTTATTATTTTTTGGGTTGAAAAACTTAACCATGTGTCGTTTGTGATTGTAAAAGATTAATCCTATGAACTTAAAATCCTTTGTAAGGTAAAAAATATTTGTCCCTTTCTAGTTGCATTTGGTGTAACTATTTTTTTTCATTAAAATTTTGACTGATAGCACAGATCCCCTAACTAAACGAGCCTATTACAGTGCCAAAGCCTTATGTTCAGACATCAATTTTTGGATACCTCTATTTCTAAATCCCTGAACATGGTTCAAAAGTGAGAGGCTCAGTAAGAGCGGAGTGCCAGAATCTTGGATATTTGTGACACTCATGGGCATTGTGTTTGATACAGACCGTTATGACTTTGTAGTAGATACTATGTCCTTGATTTCATTGGCTTGCTATAGTTGATTGCATCAGCTCCGGTGGTTAGTTTGCGCAGTTCCTACATTATGTAATGGCTATTAGTTAAATCCCCTCGTCTTTTTTGGAAGGAACTTTCATCCTGACATTAATGCAGTCTTGCCTGGGCTTTATTGGCCATGCCGTCACTAAAAAGTCTTTCCTCATACCTATTAGGGTATAATAGATTCAGTTTGCAAGGAAGTTAAGGGTCTAGAATGTTTTGGGTTTTATGACTAATGTCTTTTGGTCATGCTCTTTTTCCTCCTGGATAAGTCATGCCTTGCTTGTTTTGGAGGCGGTCCCGTCTTCATACGATGTTTCTACTTTTGTTTAAATGGAAATGGAAATTGAAAAAGTTCTTACCGGGGTATGATCTGTTGTTACACGTTTTTGGTTTTGGAGATGTGTTTATGAGAGGGTGGTTGCATTCTCAGCTCTACAGTTGCTTTGTCAATTAGCCATTATGTTGGACTTTTGTCCATATGTACCATTTTGGAGAGCTGGTTAGTCATGTGCACACGTGGTGTCTATGAAGGATTGAAATTGATGTTGGATTAGTTTTTTATTGACATTGACATTGCCTTTTTTTTGGGGGGGGGGGGGCGCTAAGAGTTTAAATTTGTAGATCATGTGGGTAATATTTTTTGCTGACCCTTTTTTTTTTTTCTTTTTTTTCTTTTTGAGTATTGTAGTTCTACATAAGGTGGCTGGTTTTTCTTTTGCAGCTACGTTAACACTGTTAGTCATCAGAAACAATTAACCACTAGAAAGTTCAGACATGAGATGTGCAAGTTTGTGAAGTGTCAGCATCTTTACTATAGGCACTGGGTTGGTAGCGTTCTTTAATTAATTGATTTCTGATTGAGAAGTAAACAATGAAAGTCTGGTCGTACATGAGAGCTCTCACACCAAGCAGATGAGTGCGGTAGGAAAAGAAGAGAAAACAATAGTGGAGTTACCTTTGACTAGTATTCTAGAATGCGTGTGTGGGACCATAGTTGCATAATGAAGAAGCAGGAGTGGGGAGCAATAACACAGAATAGTCGAAGGCTGGTAAGTGGTAACACCTATCTAGTATACATGTGAAATATAAATATTGTACATTTTTTTCCCGGTCAGTGCCTATACATGTGTCAAAGTAAGAAAAAATATTCGAGATTGATTTCCATTACGAAATATTTTTCTAAAGATAATTTAATATCATGTATATACTAGGTACTGAAAAATCTAAAGTTGGGCAAACTATCAAATATGCAAGAATTAAAATAAGCAAAAATATAAGCAAACGCAAGAGACGCAAATATACGTAGAAAACCCCTAAAAGAGTAAAAATCACAGGAATGAATCAAATCACTATACTAACCATTGTGCGATTACAAAACAATATATGCTCACAACTATGACTCATTCACACTTGACCCAAGACTGATTGCCGAATCTTCGTTCACTGCACCCTGTGATTGACCGCCTATGCCTTGAATCCACAAGCCTTCCAAGGAAACGCTGTTGTCAAAAGTGAAACAATGAAACCCTTGGTGATGATGATCTATGCTCCATGATCCATCTTCATCCGATGTAACACCAAGGTATATATTCAAAAAACACTGAAAACCCTTCTCCGTCAAAGAATTGATCTTAAAATGTATATATTTCAGTGCACTTAGCCGCAACCCTAACTGCTAATATTTATAAGTTATAACTGAACGCACAAATTGCTGGAGCGGCTTTTCAATTTTTCTCAAGTCGCTTGAGCGACATTCTGATGGCTCGAGCGATATTTTCGGGATTGTATATGTCTTCCCAGTCTGATTTTGTATCAATCTTGAAATCCTTGGAGATCTTGGAAACATCCCAAATTGATTAGGCAAACACTTCTAACCCAACTAGGAAACTTTCTAAACAAAAGAGTTTCCGAAACAAGGCTTAATTAAATACAAAGTGAATTCTGACTCCTTCCACTTCCTAAACAGACACACTATACTAAAAAAGAAATAAAATCAAATACAAGATAATCTAGTGTGTTTTGACTATGGACTTGCCACAATTACAAATAGCAATTTGGAACTAACTGGTACTATACTTATTTAAATCACATCTTTTCTATAATTTGATGGCTACTTCAAAATGCTCTTGCTTTGTAGTTTCTATTTTGCACTTTTGGACTTCTTTGTTTGATAGATTCCATCTTGGTAAATGGAAGCTAAGTTCTGACCCGAAGTGAGGAAGAGATTCTGACACGGTTCTTCCTCTGAATCGCAACTTTATGTCATAGCAAGATTCGTGATACCCTTATAGAGGTTCCTGCAACCAGGGATGAATCCATAATGCAGAATTGACAAATCTCAGAGGATTCACGGACAACAAAATAGCAGGATATGTCATTGTTGGTTGAATATAATAGTATTACCTTTGGGTCTTATTTATATGCCGGATTACCCTTGTCCTTCATTTCTGAAAGTCTCGAACATTGAGGTAGAAATTTTCATGGTTTCAAGATAGAGATCTCTTAGCTGTTTTTTAATTACGTATGGACAATATTCATCCCTTGTAATGTAGTTGTAAGCAAACTTTTCTGGCACAATGATTGGGTGGACAAGGTCGGCAGGATGACTCAACCTATTTTCCTCTTTAACCAATTTAGGCTTGATCTTTTCGTCCCAAATGCATGGCTACCATTCAAACAAGGCCCATTGGACAGTTAGGCATGAATTTGCTGTAAATGAATTTTCATTCTTTATCCTTGTTGTAATGCACATTATGATTTTGCGTTTGGACGTGGGACAGTTGTTTCTCTTCGAATTCTAATATCTTGGAGTTTGTATCTATTAATAGTGGATTGAGCTTGGATTTAACTTTAGATATTTGAGAATAGCTTGGAAATAGATGAACTGGTTTTTGGTCTAAATCAATTTACAAGAGAGAAAGATGGAAGAGGATGTCAGAATTACTTTTAGATATTTCAAGACTGGCATATAATAGATGTATCAGTTTCTGGTCTGGATTTACCTTTGGATATTTCACACTGGCTTGATATTAAGGAATGATGGAAGAGGATGTCAGCATTGGTAATTCCTATACAGAAATATTCGTGTCGTGTGATTAATGCAAACATGGGAGATCAAATGTTGCGTAGGCAAGGCGTGTCACAGTGTATGATATCAAGTGTTGGGCGTAAATTTGGATAAGCAGTTACTCAGAAAGGTTGAAACTGAAACCATGGTTGCGAGATGATTGCTATCGCTTATTTAAGCACACAAGGCTAGGAGGTTCGTAAGATGTTCAGGAACCGAGATAGTTATAAAGCCAAACCGCGGATTGGTGATTGACTGAGAAGCACAAACACATTTGAGGTCAGGTGTTGTGTCGGACACCGACAGTCATCGGATAGTACCCAGGTCATGTAGGATACTTGTCAAAATAACACTTGAGGGACATGTGCCCCTCACTTGAACAGATGAAAACCATCATGAGCTTGAAAACAATAACTTTGTTAAATGATAAAATCATTTAGTGTAGTTTTTTATGTGATCTTGTTTCGCAGATTTGTTAACTTAAGGAACGATGTCATTTTGTCATAGATGATTCATCATCTGTGATGTATGTGTTGCTTAAAAACTTTTGTTGTCACACGTGTATTGTTCACTTTATTAGTTTTCATAGATTTTATCTACCAGTTATGATATGTATTATTAAGAGTCATTGTCTATGTCGCAGTAATAGTAAGGTTAATTTCGTACTTTACCTTTTAGTCTCTTGTATTTTCACTCTTATTAATATCAATGACATTTTGTGTGTTAGGGTTATGTGAAAACCCGAAACACTCTTTTCTTACTACGTGGTATCAGAGCAAGACTAATCCTAACTCTAATCCTGACCCTAACCTCATCCCTAGCCTCATAACCCTTGGATCTGAACACTAGCTTCACAGCCGTCGGTCTTTGTAGTTCACCAGGGCTCGTCGGCCCTTGCCAACCTTCGTTAGAGCTTCACCGGCCCTCTTTAGCTCTTGCCTAGCCCTCGTTGACCCTCGCCCAGCCTTTTTCAACCCTTACCGAGTTTCGCTGGAGCTTCAATAGCCTCCATTGTATCTTTTGCACTATTTTAATCCATCGGTTCTGGTTTTGGGTGGTTGCCTTCCCCTGCTAATCATGTTATGACTTCAATCCAACCTTTATTCGCGACGCCCTGATCTGCATTGTTTCAGTTTATGATAGTTTTTTGTTGATCTGCACTTTAATCAACCATCCCTATTTGATCGTTTAGCTTATGGTTATGAATATTTCTCATCATTGATGAGTGTTCTTATTTATTGTTGGTCTTTTGGTATGCTTTTGTAAGTTGGTTTCTCAGCGGGGTCACTTGTCCCTTTTATATGGTGATTGCTTGTTAGTTGTGAGCAGAAACATTACTTGGTCATTGTTTACTATTGTTGTCAGTATTATGGGTGGTAATCAGTTGTTGGATCCTTAGTTGTAGTTGTTGGTCATTGTTTACTACCTCTTGTTGTACGGTTGTTTGTTGCGATGGCGTGAAGTTTTGTTTCTACACCTATTGATTTTTTGTGGATCTTCTTGGTCTCCTGATATGTTATCTATCAAATCTATGAGACTGAAAGGTGAAAATTATGCCACTTGGGCTAAGGTGGTTGATGGGTGCAATTTAGTTTTTGATTGATAATCCCCCATGAGAAATTGATGCTAAGTTTGCTACCTGGATGGTGAGGATGCTCGGATTTGTATTCAGTAGTGAAATAGTATGGAGTCTTAGATTAGTGTTACTTTGGTTTTCTTATCCATTACTGAGCTTGTTTGGCATCAGGCTCAGGAGCTATATTTAGGAGTTAAAAATATGCGTAGGACTTACAGTTTTCATCAAACTTGTTTCTCTCTCTCACTTGATTATTTATCCCTAGAGGATTATTATGCTAAGTTCTGTGGTGTTTGTGAGGAACATAATATTTGTCATCCCAATTTTTTTATCCATATTCAAGTTATGTATCGATAACACGAGTTTGTGATCCTATGTTCGTTCGTAGTGTATAACCCACCCACCCACCCAAGTCCTCCGAGGAAGACATGCTGTTTTTGAAGAAAATAGGGAAATGATAAAAGGAGAATGATAAAGTTTGTAAAAGACTAACTATTTTTGAAGAATGCCTATAGAATTTCTATAGCACTTGTGTTGTCACCATCAACCAACATTGTACCATCAATGAAGTTTCTAGTTGTCCTATCACATGGATGGAAGTAAACAAAAAAGGAAGCAAAAAAATAAAAGGTGCGGCAAGATTAGGAATAGTAGTTATTTAAAAGGAAGTAGTGGTAAAGGCGGTGGGGAGGTTGTGAGGTAGTTATTTAGATAATGATGTTTTACTTTTTTACCCTGGTAGTTCTATAGTGACACATAAAAATTATGTAATTTTTGTTTGAAGGTGGGGGCTTTAAAGGAAAATGCTTTGTGACAGAGTTTCACACCAAAAAGGGTAGCCCCTTTCTATATTAGAATAGATGTTTGTCAGCAAATTACTAAATCCTTGAATTGTTCAATCACCTTTTTCTTTGATTGTTATGTTTTTAAATGGATGGTCTCATCTTGTAGTCAAGTTGAGGTTGTCCCTTGTCAAGTGTGTGTCTCGTAAACTTCACCATGTCTCGTTTCCCCTTAGGTTAGAGAGTTGTTTGCGTAGTCCTTTTGATTTAGTTCCTTTTGACAATTGGGGTCCTATGCGTGTTCCATTGCAGCTTTGGTTTTGGGTATTTTGTTATTTTTGTGGATGATTACTCTTGTGTCACTTGTGTTCATCTTAGGAAAGAACAATTAAAGTTATACTCCCATTTTAAATCACTTTAGATGGAAATAACAACTCAATTTGATGTTCTTATTTGTATTTTTCGTTCTGATAATACTCGAGAATATTTTTGTGATGCTTTTTATTCACATTTTTTTGACGACCATGCTGTTATTCATCAGTCCACTTGTTCTTGGACTCTACAACAAATGGAGTTGCTAAACGCAAGTTGTGGCAGTTGTTAGAGGTCACACGTGTTTTGTTATTTCATAGGCAAGTGTCCGAATTTTTGTGGAGTGTTGTTCATACGTCATACCGTCGGTTATCTTGTCAACCATATAGCTTTTACAATCTTCGGGGGTCAGATACCTTATGGTGTGCTTTTTTCTGACCATCCCCTTCATTCCTTACCCGTTAAGGTATTTGGGTGCACCTATTATGTCCACGCTTTTGATTCGGACCGGCCTAAACTTGATCTTTTTGTCAATCAAATGCGTGTTTATAGGTATTTTCGCACCCAACGAGGGTACAAGAGTTACTTTCCTGCTCATCGTTGCCACTTTATTTATGTTGATGTCACTTTCAACAAGTATTTACCTTTTTTGCACGTTCTATACTTGTTGATTCGTCTCACTACATGCTCACTCTAGTTCCCTTAGCCCCTCTACCCCTTGTACCACCCTGTTGCATGCCACCCTTGCAGGTACATGTTTCCCGCTTCGCCTCAACTTACTGGTTTTTCATCTTCTCCGTCGCCAGATCCACCTGTTTCTCTTGACTATCTTCCTATTGTTCTCTGCAAAGGTACTTGTATTTGTATTTCTCATCCTATTACGCTATGTGTTTCTTATAATCACTTGTCTCTCTCTTCTCGTGTCTTTGTTGCTTCTATTTTTATCTGTCTATGTTCCTGAAACTGTTTAGAGGTTTTGTCCATTTTTGAGTGGCAGACAACTATGAAGGATGACATGTCTCCTTGTTATCACAATGGTACTTCGGAGTTGATTATTCTTCCATAAGGGTGAAATCGGTTCATGTTGGGTTGGTTTGTAGGCATGGAAGACTGAACCCGATCGGTTTGAGGTGGGAATTCCGCAAACCCATCCCGATCGGTAGCATTGGTTAGGTCAGGGAATTTGGTTATTTCGGGTTGACTGAAACGAGTTTAGTATGAGGTCACGTGAATAAAAAAATGGACTAAATTTTGAGCCACATAAACTACATTTTGGACTACTGGCAATATAGAGCTCAAAACTTTTGTATTCAGGCCAAACCACCTATTAAAAAATAACAAAAATATTTGAAACGGACATTAATAAGCAAAAACGAAAAAATAAATTGCAATCTGTTTGGTTCGGTTTAGTCGGTGTGAACAAAAAATAAAGAAAACAAAAACCAAATTGAAAAATCGAAAAAATCGTAAACCCTATACTGAAATCGACTGATCCCTATTCCGATCCAGTTCGGTTGGTGCAAACAAAAAAATAAGGAAAACCAAAATCGAACAAAAAAATTAAAAAAATATCATAAATCGTAAATTGAAACCTATCAATCCCTATTTGGGATTGATTGAACCATGATTTTTTCAGTCGGTTCATTTTTTTCGGTAATCCTTTCACCCCTACTCTTCTATCTGGTAAAACAATGGTCGGGTGTCGCCGCGTGTTTACTGTAAATATCATCCAGATGGGTCACTTGAGTGGTACAAAGCCGGCTTTGTTGCCATGGGTTATACTAAGACTTTTGATGTTGGTTATGATGATCTTTTCCCTCGTTGTTAAACCAGTTTTGTTAGCTTCCTTATCTTTCTTGTTGCCGATCTTTGTTGGTTGTCCTAGCTCAATGTTAAGAATGCCTTTTTGTATGGTGATATTGTTGAGGAGGTTTATATGGACCAACCACCTGGGTAGTTGCTCAAGGGGAGCGTACTCAAGTGTGTCTCATTCAGAAAGCACTTTATGGGCTTAAACGGTCTCTTACAGCTTGATTTCCCAAGTTCAGTGATTCTGTCTTATAGTTTGGTATGCTTCATTATCAGTAAGATATTCTGTCTTTTTTCTCACTACTGGCCGAGGGAAATTATTACTAACTGTTTGCGTGGACGACATCATCATTACGGGTGATGATCAACAAGACATTACTGCGTCAAAAGAGTTCCTACATCGACAAGTTATCAAGGATTTGGACAGATTGCGATACTTTTTTAGGTATTGAGGTGGGACAGTAAATTGATAGAAGTAGTTTGTCTCAGTGCAAGTATATTATGGATATCTTAGAGGAGACATGCTTGTGGAGATCGAGACTTATGGATTCTAATGTCAAACTGTTTGTTGATTGGGGGGAGTTGCTTCCTAATCCTCAGTCTTGGTTGGTATCATCAATTGGTTGATAAGTTGAATTATTTTATCATCACACGTCCTGATATTTCATTTGCGATTAGTTTGGTGAGTTAGTTTATGTCTGTATCCCGGCTTTCTCTTTGGAAAGTTGTTCTCCGTATAGTGAAGTTATATTAAGGCTCTTCCAAGACATGGTTTGTTTTATCGAGCTAGTAGTCATTTACATGTTGTGGCATTCGCCAATTCAGATTGGGCAGGAGATCATCTGACATGAAATCCACTAAGGGTTATTGTGCTTTCCTAGGTGGTAATGTGATTTCTTGGAAAAGTATAGAGAAAACGGTTGTTGCAAGGTCTTGTGCAGAAATAGAGTAGCGTGCCATAACACACTACATGTGAGATTACTTTGGTATGATCATTCCTTGAAGAGACAGGCTTCAGTGCACATTTGCCCATGAATATTTCTTGTGATATTCAAGCATCAATTGTCATTGCATCTAATCATGTCTTTATGAGAGGACCAAACATGTTGATGTAGCCACCTTGTTATAGAAAATGTGGATAGTGGTGTTATTGCTACTCTTTTTATGTCTACCAACTAGCTATATCTTCATCAAGCCATTATGGAAGTCACAAAATTACCATGTAACTAGTTGGGTGTTTGTGATATTTATGTCCCAATTTGAGGGGGAGTGTTAAAAGTTATTATTTATGCCGCAATATTAGTAAGGTAGCTTCGTACTTTAGCTTGTAATCCCTAAAATACTCTCACCTCTTATATATGTATACATATATCTCACTGATATTTCGTGTGTTGCGGTTAAGCGAAAACCCTAAACAATCTTTTCTCTCTACATGGATAAATACGCATGTGCAAGTTATACAGTGTATTCTAATTTTTATTTGAAGTAGTATTGACATTTTTTTGTTATCTACAGATAAAAAGCTTAGATAAGTGACGCATGAAAACTTGTCCAGTGCTACTTAAGTGAGACAAGTTATATATCTAGTACCTGTTTTTAAAAAAAGCCTGAAGAAGTGAACGGATATGGGTCAAGGTCGTGTAATTCAGATGTTGAAGGACCATGGGGACATGGAGAATATTGTCCTCTGGTATAGTTATGTTATTTTCTAGTGTAAAAAAACGTGTTTACAGGATGTCATGAAGAATTAATGCATAATATGGGCATTGAAGGCACAGTTCTATGATAAACATGGATTAAAAATACGAGTGCTAGGTGATTATCCTAGGAACATGTTGGACACATTGTATTGTATTTGTACCCAAGTGTCAAGTGTGCAACAAAGATACTTTATATAGATGAGTCCGTTTGTGACTTGGAATGCATGAAAATGCATGGGCTGGATAACAGGGAGAGTGTTACCTTGTGGCACAAATATAGAGAGATACCTATGAAGTATAGAATCTTCTCCAAAAGCCTAAAAAATCCCAGCCATGATACTAATTGGCCACGAGTGGAGGCCACAGGGCACATATGCTAGGATAGGACAGTGTTATTTAATAACGTCATACAAGCTCTTACACGGTTTATCAGAGGATGATTTATAGGGCAAAAGCTTTATGCTTACTGGCTGCTTTCAGGTTTGAAGTGCTTGAAAATTGCAGAAAAGTACGAGGAGGAGAAGGGGACGAAGAAGGATCTTCTCTCCACTGCACCCAGAATCCTTTGGTTTCTGGTAGTATAACATGATGCATAATGATAATCGCAAACTTGTACTTGAGTCCGTGTCAATCAGGAAATTGTCGATGTACTTTGCTCTTAACCAAGTACTAAATTTGTTTTAGCAGCATAGAATCCAAAAACTAACACAAAATAAAACTCAACCATTACTTTGATCGGACAGTGTCCAAAGCATGGTCCTTAATTTCTCCTGTTTGGCCTTATGTTTTTTTCCTTTTCACGTGCTTCATCAAGTTGGACTAAGTTTTCACTTGTAACAGAAGACAATTCTTGGATTTTGTTTGATATAACTAATTACAGGGTAGAGACGAGTCATCAATTCTGGTTTTTCAGTTGAGACTCTTCTATGTATTTGATCTTGGATCAAATGTCTTTTCTCTAGCGTTAAATTATAGCTTGTTGAGCAGGCTATATCAATAGAACTCTTGTATTACTTTGTGTACCTAGCGTTGGTTTGCTTTCACGATCTTGCTTTTGCCATCATCTTCATTTGCATTGTTTTCCAACCAGCACGTCTCTAGTGTGTGCCTTTATGGAATGGAACACAGAAGAAAATTGAAGAATCTATGCATGTGCCTTGAAAAGTCTCAAACTTGTATCTAGGGAGTTTTTTAAATCATCCACGAGCATAAATGACTGATGGCCCTTTCTGATGTGGACCAGCATTATAACTGAGGATACATTTGAAATGATATGGACCAGAATTATAAGTTACGGCACATTTAAAATGATCCAGCAGGATGTTGCAGATGTTATCGATTATATATGATGGTTGAAGTTGATCATTTTCTGGTGGATTTATATGGAGATATAAGTAACACTTCAGTCTCCTTTTGGCAGGGGAAATTCATTAAAAAATCCAGCTTCAACAGCCTATGCACAGGTATTAGCTCCATACCATGGATGGGCTATTAGGAAGGCCGTTGCTGCTGGGATGTATGCTCTTCCTACCAAGGCTCAGCTATTGAAGAAGCTCAATGAAGATGGTGAGTTGATGGCATGACCCCTTGTTTTCACAACTTAAATATCTCAGAATGGGATGTGTTGGGGTCATGGATTTGTAAAGAGATTTACCGAGGGAAAGAGAAATGATAAGAAAACCTGGAAAATATGAAACAAGATCTTCTGCTTGTAAAATTGCGAAATTTTTTGTCTAATCTTAGTGGGTATTAGAATAATTTCTGCCTAAAGAAGACATAAACAAGCACAGGTATAATCTGATGAAGTCAAATAGAAGTGAGTTTTTTTGTCTTGAATGTTCTGGTTCTAGGCTATATGAATTGCTCAAGGGTCAGCACATGGATCTACTGGTATATGAGTTTAGATTGAGATACACAAACCAAGTTAATTCATTACATGTAGTTATTGTTAGGTTCATTAACAGGTCGTAAGGCAAGCAACTCTCTTTCTTCACCTTCGCCTTTTTTCTTCTTCATTGTGACCAAGAGCCAAGTTTTACTTTGTTTTTTTTACCTGAAACCACCAATTCCTATAGTAGTTGGTGATAGCCTCTAGTGTCCTTAAATTGTCCTACATCATAATTAAATAGAGACTCCTCCGCAAAAGATCCAGTGTACAACTATTTTGCATTAAAAGTGACAATTTAACATCAATTTTTTATCTTCTTCCTATTCTTCTCTCTATATCTCCCTCTCTCTCCATAGTTCTTTCTTCAAATCCATGATCCAAACACACCCTTAGTAGTTTTGACCATGGACCTGTATCTCAACTGGGTTTCGGTGTAATGTTTTGCTTGTGTAGTCCTGGTCTGAACTGAATCCGGTCTCACCTGATCCAGCCTTTGAGTGTCTTAAGTCAGACCTAACACTGTTCGGTTTTTGGGTTGCAAGTGCCACAAGAGTCGGTACTGCAAAGAAACCCTTATTTTGCACACAAGATATGCTGGCACTTGTTTTTTTTTGGTTCACTTTACCCAATTCCATTTTTGCAACCTGATGCCATATACTCTCAGTCTTGAGTTAATGATTTCGTTCGCTCGGTTAAGGATAACCTTGCTAGCAGTTGTAAGGGTGAATCATCCTCAAGTTTGATACCTTAATTTGACTCCCATGTTGTTTTCCAAGTAGAGTTCAAAAACTGAACCAACGTTTTCTAAGGCTGTATTTGGAGCTTGGTGATATGGAGGATTAGCGGAAGGAACATAAAAGGAAGTGGAAAAGAGAGAGAAAGTTGGATATGTTTCTTTCCTCTCTACAATTTCAAGTTCCAAAAGCGGACTAAGTTAAAGAAACTACTATTGATTCCAGTTTTCCTTTAACTTCAAATTTTGTTTGCTTGTTTGTTGTTTTGTTTGCTTTTTTTTTTTTTTTGTGAATTTCAGAGACATCAGCAAGGATTCAGATGCAAAATTACATTGCTGCATCCACTTCTGTCATCTTGTACGTTGACGAACTTTTCATTTCAAGAGAGTTGGGTGCAGACTGGTGAACACGGATTGCAATTTGGTCACTCTGAATCACTTATATTGGTCAACACTCTTGATTTTTGATGTGAACTAGATTACGATGATCTGTTCCTTTTCACAAATCCAGTATGCATGTAGTATATTTTAGCATAAACTTATTTATCATCACAAATGTCATGAACAGGTCTGTGCACATTCCCTCTCTGGTGGTTGGCAACTACATGTGACTAACACCTAGTTGTCTTCTTTGCTTTCGAGTTCATGTAGCTCTCTGGATTCAAGAGTTTATTGTGCGTAGAACTTACGGAACCCACCCATGAAACTCAGTATCGAGCTTTTGCATGCAAGAAGGATTGAGAGTTAAATATCAAGAAAGCGAATTTAGCACTGTGGTTAGTCTTAATTTACGTCAAATGAGGATCATATGAGAGGATATTATAGGATCTTGATTCGTCGAGTGACATGCATGTCAGATACAAAGCCTTGTTGCCTGTTTTCAATTTAAGGTGATGTATTTCTTAAGCAACCTACTTGCTTCCCTGGGAGTGAAATTCGTTTATGAGCTTCTTGGAGTGCATGTCCCCTTTCTACATTGTGAGATTTGTTGTGATCCTTCAATATAGGGTTTCTGCTGTTCCAACAAAAAAAAAAAAACCTTGCATCTTTGGGCTGATGGCTCTCCCTCAAGAATGATTATTGTATTCAATCGCAATCTCTGATTGCGATTAACGATTCAAGCGATAGAAGCGGTTAATAAGGATTTAGCAAGGAGTTTTGAGGCTATGTGTGGATTGACATCGGGGGTGGTAAGAAGCTCTTGTTCTGCTTTGTTTCGGAATAATCTGATTGTCTGCCTTGGATATTCTCCCCAATTATAATTCTCCTCGTAAATCCCTTTGTCTCTCGCTTTTATTGCTTCTAATTCAGAATGGGTTTTATTGGAGCTGGGGGCATATTACAATCTAGGAGTTGGTTTTGATTACTGAAGGTTGTAAAATTTAATGAACTTAGAGTTTTCCGACTAAATAAGTGAGAAGTTAGTTTGGTGATAAGGTATTCTCTTGCAGACATGTTGACGAGCATAAGGTCATATTTGTTGATCTGAGAAAGTCAGTCAAAGAATTGTGATTGAATTTTAACAAAAAGTAGATTAAGTTCTAAACCCGAATAATTTGGGACTAGATTTAGAAGGATAAGGATGAAAAATTTTAGGCTAATTTGACTACGATGAGAAATTAACAGTTGAATTAAAATCTTAAAAGTGTAGATAATGTCAAACTTTAGGGAGTTCAAATAAGACTTAAAGGTAGGGGCCAATTGTTAGAAGTTATAATTCGCTTCTAATGAGGAGCTAAAGGTTCGAAAGGAATCAGATGAAGTGAGGGAGAACCTCTATAAAAGAAGATATACACCTGTGGGTGTACATGTATGCCGTAATTAGTTATTACACGTATCATACTGAGAGCTAGCAAGATTGAGCGTTGACTTAATCATCAAAGTGTTTTCCCACAGATCAAAACGGAGGGTTCTTTGACGAAATCTTGTCTTGCAGATTAGGATTTTGGCCACCCAAAAAGAGTAGACCGGGGAAAAGGGAGAAGCGGGGTAACAATGGGTTTTGGCCACCCAAAAAGAGTAGACCCAACCCGCAGGATGCCTAGATGGGCAAGAAAAGGTCTTGTTCTTACGGAGACGATCAATCCAAAATGACGAAGAAGTCCAAGAGTGACTTAGACTTGTAGGAGATGTTGCGAAGGAGAGAATGCACCATCGATGAGATGGAGTGTGAACTCTATAAACAGGATAAAGAAATCCTGAACCTATGAAGCTTTACAAATCGAGTGCTTGACTAGCAATCCCTGAAGCAAAATTGCAGAGGTTAGCCACATTGGACGACAAAATTGAACAGACATTGATCATCCCAACTGAACGCGCAATAGGGAATGATCGAGGAGGGGAGAATTCCCGTTAGGGGGTGCTCTCGCAAAGAAAAATGAATAATTAGGATTCAACAATGGGCGCATGGGTCAACCTCTTTCTTACAATGTAAGAGAATGGTTAAACCAGCATCGTGAATGATGGAAGACGACGCAAGACTCATTGGAGAGGTACTGTGACTGATTGCTTCCTCACCATTTTCCAAGGCAATAAGGCGAAGGCCTTGTCAAAGTTTATTCACCCCAAGGTCTATCGTAGAATGGGAAAACTGTCATGCTCCAATTTTGGGGCATGATTTGTGCAATAATCATACATAACAAGATCCTAATAAAAATCATAAAATCCTAATAAAAATCTCCACTCATTAACAAATAAAAACAAATAAACAAATAAGAAGGGCCTGTATTGCCCAAATAATTTAAGTCTCTCATATCAAAAAAAAAAAAAAAAAAATTAAACCTATTCTAATCTTCCATTTGTCCATGTAAAATAAGTTTATTAACAAAACATAAGCCGAAACTCATACACGATGCATGATAAACACAAGGTTAAAACAATCTAAAACATCTAGCATCAAAATATAATAGATTTGGTTCATACAAAATTATCTAGTTGACAAAAGGTTTGATGAACTGTAATACTCATG
>JABCMJ010010428.1:0-17286 GCA_014822125.1 Arbutus unedo | reverse complement strand
ATATATATATATATATATATATATATATATATATATATATCATTTTTGTTGAGCTTAATTACATAAGGTACAAATTTAGAGCGATTGAATCTATAAAGCAAAACGAAGAAGAAGCACAAAGGAATGAAATTCACAAAAGAGAGAAGGGGAAAAGGACACACGTGGTTCATTGAACATAAGTAATTCTCTCCATCAAAACACTTTAAAATCACTCACACTACTTTAGCTGATTATTGTGCCACTAATTCACTCAAAATTGACCTCTTTTATGATAAGACTACAATTCATCTAAACCCTAGAAACATAAGGAAATGGGTTAATTAGTATTTGTGTTGGGTTGGGGAACGATCGAGAAGAAAAATGAATACCTTATTTTCGTCAAAACATCAATAATTATTAATGGTTGTTTAAGTAAGGAAAATTAACATGTGCGGATAATCTAAAGATGTCTTCTTTGTCGTTTCTCTAAAATGGATGAAGTTGATAACTATAGAGTGACAGTGGGTGGGTAGGTAATTCAAATTTGATAACGCAGATATAGGAGATATAGAAATGAAAATGACATGGGTCAATAACGTATTCTATACTACTACTAAATACAGCTGTACTGTAGTATTGAAATGATATATGCAAATTGGCTAGCTAATGTGTCTATCACTTTCCATTCCCTGGGCTGGGAATAATACTAAAATTTCTGCAACTGGAAAGTCACATCATTCCTCCAAATCAACTTTCTCACACACCAAACTTCAACTGTGTGAAAAGAGATTAAATTTTCTGAAGCATAACCAAGAGTAGGAAGTTCATTTGGGAGGTGTTTAATTTTTACCGCTTCATAACTTAAGGTATAAATTTTCAATATTATTGTCATCGAATATTTTTTTTTGTCTTCTGAATTTAAATTTACATCAAATGTTTCAAATTTACTATTTGAGAGGGACTCCTCGTTGGGATGGTGATTAAATTTCTTAACAATACTAATTTGGTGGGGATCCATATATAATTGGGATATTGGTGATTATTTATTGCAGTTGTGGACTGTATAATTTCTTAAAGGGGATCAAAAGGTGTGTTTTTTTAAGAGAGAAAACAAAGAGACAAAATTGAATAAGGTACTTTATATTTAAAGTAGAATAAAAATTCAAATAGAAATTCAAATGATTCATGAGATGAGATTCTTGAATAATTTCATAGTTCTTTTTTTTATATCTCTCTCTCTATTTTTAATTTCTTGTGTGTTTTTTTTAATTCTCAGTGGTGTGGAATTTACACAAGTGGGTAGAAGTGAAGATGATGGTAGTGAAATGATCAACCATCAAATAATTTTCTTGATAAGTTAGAAGTAGGAATTGCAAATATTAAAATTAGATTGTTAAAAATACATATACAAGGGTATTTGCATAAACTGTATATATAAATATATGTTTGGTTTTATATGTATTGAAATTAATTAATTAGAAACATTATTGACGCATTATGTAATAACTTATAGGTAGAGTTTATACTTTGTTCTAAAACTTAGAATAAAGTTCAGAGGTGTTTCGGTGTGTTGTAAGTTGCTACTTCAAATATTTTAAAATTTCATAAAATCAAGTGAAAATTACCAAATATGCCAACAAATTAACTTTGGCATATTATGATTTTATTGAATATTTTTAATATTGGTCCAATTTTAAAAACTTTTTGATTCTCAGCGACATCAATTAGAAAAATAAAAAATTGTGACCTGAAACTCATGAAAAATTCAAAATAAGCCAAAGTCGCTGACCCTTCGTCGAGCTAGGTTTGCATATTATCAATTTTGGAATTTTTTCATTGTTTTTGAATGTTTGGAGTTTGGGGTAAAAAAAAAATTAACTTATTATTCATCTCAACAAAAAAAGCTTTAAAAACAATTAAAAAGTTGCACCCACCTTGAAAAAGTTGAAGAGAAGACAAATTAATTAAAATTTTGACTTATTCGTAAACTCTGAGCTTATTTTCGTCATAGAAAAGTTTGACGATCATGTATGCTCGGATTACTTTAATTTCGTCAGACGTGTTTTATGGAAGTTGAATTGATATTAACAAGCGAATTTATAGATGACATTTAAGAGAGTAAAAACACTCCCATTATTGGCTTATTTTTAGGACATTGATGTTGATCTTTGGAAAACATTACCATCAATATATTGTTACCAATTCTTTCCGAATAACTCTATTTAGAACCAGATTAGGTTTACAATAGTGCTACATACGCATCATTTTTGCACATCATTCAAAACTACGTCGTTTTGTGTTGAGGAAGACCCAAATATATTTTTGTGTAAAAGTAACGTGTGTATATCATTTTTGTTAGACTTAAAAGAGTCAATCTATATGTTGGATTTGTTTTCACGCAAAGTTCACCAAACACGATTATCACGTGACCATTTGGGTAGTGGTTGAAAATTATTTTTAATCAAATATTTAAATCGGACATTGGCCCACTAGCTATCACAATAATTTCATCTTTTTTCGTGTGATTATACAACGGAACACTTGATTAGATGGAGAGTATCACTACCAAGACAGTAAACCGTAATGTCTGTGAACCACAACTCTCCCAAAGTGGTATTGGCCTCAAGGAAAAAGAATTAGGATTATCATCCTAAGTGGAAGAAGGTGAAGACTTATTAGCTGGAAGACATTACTTTAATTATGGTAATTATTGGTTCAATCGATCCTCTTTATCTCTCGTTTGATTTCGCTGTCCTACAATGCGGTAAAGAGTCAAAGGATCCTCCATCATTATGGTGAGATGACACTTCGATGGCTAAATTAATAAGAGTCTTTAGGCTAAAAGTAATCCATTAAAATCTTAACACTTAAAGTCCATTATATCGAATTTGAGAAAAATATCCTTACTATACACCACAATACGTTCTTTTGTTTATATTCATTCTTTTTTTGCATTCGTTATTTTTTGTTAATTTTTTGCGAATATTGGTTCATCTCGACAACAAAAATCGAAAAAGTGTAAAAACATGTTCAAAATTTTAAAAAAAATCACTAAAAACGAAAAATAAGTCTAAACAAACGTCGTTTTGATTTATTTTTTTACCTTCTATGATTCTTTTTTTAATTTTTCGACGTAATTTTATATTTTTCTGAAATCTCTTGTCGAAACGAACTAATAACCATTAAAAAAATTGAAGTAAAACAAAAAATTATAAAAAATCTCAAATAAAAACAAAAGAATAATCAAATAACATAAATATTGACTTTATTATTTGATTATTTTTTCATCCATATGTGATTGTTTTTTTGTAATTTTTTGTCTTTCATTAATTTCTTGTGGATTATTCCTTCATTTCGATGAGGTTTCAGAAAAATTATGAATAATGAGCCAAATTTGAAAAAAATTCAGAAAAATAAATAATTCAAAAATATAGTATTTTTGTACTTATTCGTCATCTTCAGTGACTTTTTTTAAGTTTTTGGATATAATTTTATACTTTTTAGGTCTATCTTAAGACAAAATAACAAATGCGAAAAAAATTGACTAGAGACAAAATATGTTTAAAAATAATCGAATTAGCACAAATGGAGGGACGTGAAGATTGCGAAACAGATAAAATCATCCATTAGAACAAAAATATAAATAAAATTATCTGTTAAGAACATAAAGAATAAAAATAAAAATACTATTTCAGTACAACAGATAACATTATCTGTTCTAATTGTTGTTAACGTTTTTATTTCTATTAAAGACGTGAATATTACAATAGATAACATTATTTGATGTTATCTTATGCAAAGATACAGAGAATTACTTATAATAGATAATCTTATTTGTTTTGATTTATTATTGTGTTTTTACTATTATACAGAGATATGGAGATGAAATTACAATCGATAACATTATCTATTGATATATTATGTATAAATATAGAGGTCAGTTTAAAATATATAACATTATCTATTTTTATATTATGTTAAAATATAGAAGTACAAACTAAAATAGATAACTATATCTGATGTTATTTTATGCAAAGATATAGAGAATAAATTACAACAAATAATCTTATCTGTTTTGATTAATTACTGTCTTTTCACTATTATACAAAGATACAAAGATGAAACAACAACAAATAACATTATATGTTGATTTGTTATGCATAATTATGAAGGTCAATTTACAACAGATAATATTATCTATTTTTATATTATGTCAAAATACAGAGTACAAATTAGAATAGATAATCTTATTTAATGTTATCTTATGCAGAGATACAAAGAACAAATTATAACAAATAACCTTATATGTCTTGATTTATTATTATGTTTTCCCTATCATGCAGAGATACAAAGATGAAATAACAGCAGATAACATTATCTATTGATATATTATGCAGAAATACAGCGGCCAATTTACAACAGATAACATTATCTATTTTTATATTATGTCAAAATATATAGTACAACTAAGAACAGATAACCTTATCTAATGTTATCTTCTATAGAGATACAAAGAACAAATTACAATAGATAACATTATCTATTTTGATTTATTATTGTGACTTCACTATTATATAAAGATAAAAAGATGAAACTACAATAATAATATTATTTGTTCATATATTATGTACAAATACAGAGGCCAATTTACAACAGATGACGATATTTGTTTTCATATTATGTCAAAATACAGAGTACAAATTACAACAGATATATAATGTTTTAACTATGTCAAAATGTTATATATAATTTTGTCTGTTAGCTCATATCTCATTCATACAGAGATTATATATTATTTACGTACTATTACGTCAATATAACAGTAAGATTCAAGCATTATCAATTTAAATAAAATTAATAAAAGACTGAAAAAACAAAAGTCACGATAATTATTGAAAAAATCATGTTTTGACTTAATTTTTATATTTTTTAATTTTTAAACATAATTTTTAATTTTTTAAAATATCTTATCAAAACGAACTAACAATCAACAAACAAATTAAGAAAAATAAAAAGTTACAAAAAAATTTAGTGTACCAAAAGGTCGTGAGGGCAAAAATTATATTTTGACTTATTTTTCATATTTTTTTGTTTTATTTTATTTTTAATTATTAAACATATTTTTTATTTTTTAAAATTTTTTATTGAGACGAACCAATGATTAATAAAAAATAAATACAAAAATATTAGTGTACAGAAATTATAACAGATAAACTTTTCTGTTTTGATTTATTATTGTCTTTTCACTATCATGCAGAGATACATAAATGCAACTACAACAAATGACATTATTTGTTGATATGTCATGCATAAATACATAGGTCAACTTTCAACAAATAACATTATCTGTTTTTATATTATGTCAAAATATAGAGTACAAATTAAAACAGATAACATTATCTGATGTTATCTTATGCAGAAATGTAAAAAATAAATTACAACAGATAACCTTATTTGTTTTGATTTATTATTGTGTTTTCATTATCATGCAGAGATACAGAGATAAAACTACAATAAATAATATTATTTATTTATTATCGTATCTTATGCAGAGATACATAGGCTGTTAGGGCGCAAATCGTGTTTTGACCTTTTTTCATATTTTTTATTTTTTTTAAATTTTGAACACAATTTTTTAATTTTTTGAAATTTCTTATCAAGTCCAATCAATAATCAATAAAATATAAAAATATAAAAAATTGATGTATCAAAAAGTTGTAAGGGCACAAATCATGTTTTAACTATTTTCATATTTTTTTTAATTTTCAAACATAATATTTTTTATTTTTTTGAAATTCTTTTATTGAGATGAACCAATAATCAATTAAAAAATAGATACAAAATAAAAATTCACAAAAAATTAGTGTACCAAAAGGTTGTGAGGGCACAAATTATATTTTTATTTTTCTCATATATTTTTATTTTTTAAGTTTTTAAACATAGTTTTTATATTTTTTTTAAAAAAATTATCGAGAAGAACCAATAATCAATAAAAAATTATAAAAAAATTAGTGTACCAAAGGTTGTGAGAGCACAAATCATGTTTTAACTTATTTTTCATATTTTTAAAATTTTTGAACACAATTTATTTAATTTTTTTGAAGCTTCTTATTGAAACGTATCAATAATCAATAAAAAATAAAAAGTTACAAAAAATTAGTATACCAAAAGGTAGTGAGGACTTTAAAATTTGTTAAAACTTAATGAATTTGTAGCAAGGATAATTTTGTCAACCAAATGACTTAACCTATTAATACTTTTAAAAGAGTGGACCCTAACTACTTGTACTTTTAAAATAGTAGATTATAACTCAATAAACAAATTATGCAGGACTTAATGCGTTAATTAATCCCAGATTTGAAATTTTAACTAATTTTCCCAATTAATGAAGAGATCACAAAATCTCTTTATGCAATAGTTATGAACACTGTAATAGTATGTATCTTTTGCGTTGACTCTATACTTTTATTTACAAACTTTTTTCATCCATTCTACTTGTGTTCTACTCGGTTTCTAATCTCTCATTACAAACATGTTAGAATAACCTTTTGATTGATCACTAATGAGATAAATCCGGTTTGTAGTACTCTCTAAGGACTTATCTTCCATCATTAGAACTTTATTTACCGTCAAACTCTTCATTCTAAATTGAATTGGTCTTGGACTCCCGCTCCCTATCTTATTAGAATCACTCCCGAGATAATCGAGCTTTTAATTTATCTCAACTTACCGTCAGTCTCAGGTCTGCCAAACTTGTAACCGCCTTTCTCAAGTCAACTAATTTCATCGTGATCTCGATATCACTCACGTGAGTAAGATTGTCTTTTTGACGAGCTGGCCACTTAATTCATTACGAAAAAACTAAAATATTCTCTATTAAAGTTTTACCTCCTTCAAAATTGTTTATTTAAAATTGACAAGAAGTTACAAGAGTTGTTTAGAAACTGAGGTAAGCAATGAGCTCAATTTTTTTTGGAAGAAAAACATAAAACAAGGTAACTGAGCAATACGTGGTACAAGAGCAATACAACAGTATCAAGTCCATTCGTTTGGAACAGGGTCGTACCCGTACCCCTTTACCATGTCCACTTTTCGGACTTTGGGACTCATAGGAAGCCCTATAATGGGAATCCATTCCATTCGCTTTGAATGACCCTTAGTGGATGGATAACTTTTTCCTCTATATCACAATCATTGCCAAGGCAATTTCTTTTTTTATTTTTTAATCCTTTTGCCAAGTTTTTCTCAGCCCCCAAACATAACAGGAAAGGATTCTTCCCTATATAAGGAGGAAAGAACCAAAGCTGCCCATGCACTGAGCAGATATCCTCAGCTTTGTTTTTAAGAGAGCATTTGTTCTGATTTCCTTGGGTCCTGTTTGGCAAGTAGGAAACAAAATTTTGAAAATGAAGATGGAACAAAGAGAGAAAGGAGAATCAGTGGGTTTTGATGAAGAGAAATGGGTTTACGATTCCTCGGTGGATCACAAAGGAAGAGTTCCTCTCCGAGCCGCCACTGGTGCTTGGAAAGCCTCGCTCTTCATTATCGGTAAGAGCAAATATATTGACTATTTTGTGATGTAAGCCACAGTAACACGCCCAATAAATATTGATATCTGCTTCACCAGTTTGGCTTGCAAGAAAAATCAGAAACCTTTTCTTTCATTTTCCAGGCTACAAGAAAAAGACAAAAAAAAAAAAAAAGCAAGTGTAAGGATTGTGTTGCTTTTCCTCATTTCTGTTACCATTTTCACGTATCCCATTCGGAAAGAGGTAGGTGTACAGTTTTTGTATGTAGTTCTGACCACAGCACTGTGTTTACACATTATGGACCTACCCCTATCGCCATAAGGTGCACAAAATCAGCTCTCTCTCTGTCAAGGATCGTTGGTCACTCAACACACAAGTATTTTCAGAGGAAAATTTCACTATTATTGATTCACATAATAATATTAAAAAAGTTCTCCGAGGAGTAAGAACACCACGCCACACCTCAACTCAACTCCTCACTTGTACTCACTGATTATCTCACACCTCACCAGTTTCTTGATTTAGCCTCTGTCACAACCTTGAGCCTCATCACAAGAGCTTTTTGTAGCCAAAGGAAGAGGAAAACAAAACAAAATATATAAAAGCAACATCATGCGTGAGAATCAAGCAAAATCTCCCAAAGTTTATCTTGGGTCAACAATGGCTGCGCGCTGCTCGCACAAAATTCTATTGTTTTCACTTACTTCTTGCATGGCTACTTTGCAACTTGAAACATTAGCAACTTACTCTTGGTGTGGTGATGTTCTTGGCAGCAATTGAGTTCAGTGAGAGGTTGAGCTACTTTGGAATCGCGACAAGTTTAATGATATACCTTACTAAAGTAATCCATCAAGACCTCAAAACAGCAGCAAAGAATGTCAACTACTGGAGTGGTGTTACAACTGTAATGCCACTCCTGGGAGGGTTCATAGCTGATGCTTATTTGGGCAGATTCTCAACTGTGCTTGCTTCATCAGTCGTCTATCTTCAGGTATTAAGAGCATGTTTGGTTCTCCCATCGTATTGTCTTATTTATCTTATTATTTTAATTTTTTATCTGAACTTGAACACAAACAAATAAACAAATGAGCCTATAAGACTTGAAAACCAAACACATGGACCATTTGCCATAGAAACAATTTGCAAGAAACTAGATTTTCCTACTTGAAACAAAACATCAACAGTTATTATTGTACAAAAATAGGAGACAATTACAAATGAAACCACAACAATCTCAATATGATCTTCTTATCTATTGTACAGGATCATAATATGTTATTTTGACGATTTCTTATTTCAATTCAATGTTTGGCAAACAGGGTTTAGGCCTCCTGACATTGTCAAGACTAGTTCCAAACCTAAAGCCATGTGATTCCACCCCTTGCCCTCAATCAAGGAAAGTTCACAAAGTGGTCTTTTTCCTAGCCATTTACTTGATCTCCATTGGCACTGGGGGCCACAAACCCTCCTTAGAAAGCTTTGGAGCAGATCAATTCGACGATGATCATTCTGGGGAGAGAAGAAAAAAGATGTCTTTTTTCAACTGGTGGAACTTTGGCCTGTGCTCTGGCTTACTGCTTGGTGTGACAGTTGTAGTTTATGTTCAAGACAATGTCAGTTGGGCTGTTGCTGACATTTTACTTACGATTGTGATGGCTTCCAGTTTGATGGTTTTTTGCATCGGGAGGCCATTTTATCGGTATAGGAGTCCCACGGGGAGTCCGTTGGCTCCACTGTTTCAAGTTCTTGTTGCAGCCATTGCCAAGAGAAATCTTGATTGTCCTTCAAATCCTGATCAGTTGTATGAAGTTCCCAAGTCGCAGAAGGTTGAAGGGAGGCTTCTTTGCCACACCGACTCGCTGAAGTAAGCTTCTTTTCATTGCGTTACCTTATCATGGCACGGGATTCTTTGTTCCTCAAATTTAATTAAGTCCTTTTTTTGTATTCAATGTTGCAAGAACATAAATTTGAGATTTGGTTGTTTTGAAATTCGTCGTATATCATGCAACTAAGGGTGAATTGATGAGGAGATAAGATTTCAGACAAAGGTCACGTATGTGATAGTATTTCTTTCAATCCAAATGCTATAGCTAGATGCAAGACTATATATTAATTTTTGTGCACAATTCTTTACACTTTTCCCTGCACCTCTCTTTTTCCTTCTACAAAACAGAATTCCGATTCGTTACAGTTGTGTGAACCATTTTCATTCACTCTCGCATTGCATACTCAAGATGAAGTTCAGGTCTGAGTGAAACTTGAGTTTGCCATCAGATTGCTTGATCTCAAAGCTTTACTCAAATCAGAGCAAAAATGTGAGTCATGTTTGGGGATGACCTTACCGGGAAAAAAGTTAAAAGGAACTGAGCATGTGATATTATTTATGTGTTTCAGATTTCTTGACAAGGCCGCAATACTTGAAGACAAACAAAGTTCAAGTGAAAGGCAACAAAATCCATGGAGACTCGCAACTGTTACTCAGGTAGAAGAGATGAAGCTAATCATCAACATGATCCCCATCTGGCTGTCCACATTGCCATTTGGTATTTGTGTAGCACAAGCCTCAACATTCTTCATCAAACAAGGCACCACCTTAGACCTAAAACTCGGCCACTCTTTCCGTATCGCCCCGGCCTCAATTTACTCTTTTGCAGCCATTGGGATGATCATATCGGTCACAATTTACGACAGAATCCTCGTACCCTTTCTGAGAACCGTGACGGGGAACGAGAGAGGCATCAAAATCCTTCATAGGATCGGAATTGGTATGGGTTTTTCAGTCGTGACTATGGTAGTTGCAGCCCTAGTGGAGGAAAAGAGGCTAACCCTAGTTGAAAATGATCCAATTAAGGGTTCAACTACAATGAGCGTTTTTTGGTTAGCCCCACAATATTTCATCCTTGGGTTTGGAGATGGGTTTGCTCTAGTAGGGTTGCAAGAGTATTTCTATGACCAAGTCCCTGATTCCATGAGAAGCTTGGGGATTGCGCTTTACCTTAGTGTAATTGGAGTATCCAATTTCATTAGTAGTTTGTTGATAACAATTGTGGACATTGTGACTGAGAAGAGGGGGACGAGTTGGTTTGGTAAGGACTTGAATAGTAGCCGTGTGGACTATTTTTATTGGCTTTTGGCGGCAATTAACACAATAAATTTAGGATTTTATGTGGTCTTGGCGCGAAGGTATAAATACAAGAATGTACAGAGACGAGATGTCATGATTGTAGTCGATTCTTATGAAGGTGCTGCTGAAAGGACAAGTGTGGTGGCCTAACTCATGTAATGTACTATAGTTTATTTTATGTAATGTACTATAGTTTTATTGTCCTTTTAAGTAGGATGTCATGGGATGTGAGAAAAGATGTTGTGATTGTGGCCGTATATGATGTAGCCATTTGGCATAAGTCATGTAATGTACTGTAATTTTATTGTTCTATAAGTAGGATGTTATTGTATTTTTCATTAAGATTATGCGATCAAATGGCTAAATCATAAAGATGAATATGCCAAGAGCAGTCTGATCAAATAAGGCTATTAGAAACATGAAACAAAAGCAAACTCGCATAGTTGGGAGCCTATCTCCTACTGCTTCTTCGTAAGTGAGGTGAGGTACTTCTTTTGGTTTGAATATGGTGTCGTCCTTCTTTTGATTAAAGTAGTCACAATTTTAGTCGTAGACCGTTTAAATAATCTATAGTGATTTTTGTTGATGACACTTTCCATTGTATCATAGAGAATGACCCCATGTGAAGTGGAAGCATCAAGAAGTGGAGTGTGAACAACACTATAGAAGGCTAATAATAGATCACAAATATTCACACTCCACTTTTTGACCTTTTTCACTCACTTCCCATATATAGTAGCCAGACTAAATGTTAAAGGGTTGGCTGAGGCTGAGGCTTAGGCTTGCTTTCGTGTTACATGACCCCATAATATTCCTGTACATTCACCCCTGACTTATATCCAAGCTTGTGAGTTTTAAATCAGTTTTGAGTTGCCCAAATAAGTTAATAGGGCCTAAAGAAACATTGGCCCCCCAGCCGTGGGGTATGACAAAATTCCTTAAGTAATTACACAAGTACAATTTAATTATTGGAGGCAAGAGCATCTCTAATCATACTCTGTGTCTTAAAAATGGAGAAGACTTTCACTCCAACCATGTTATATTTTGGAATCTTCAAAATCAATGCTCAAATTAGATTTCACATCTACAGAGGTATAATAATATCTTTAGAAGATGAGCAGTATTGAATAAATTTACGCAAATATTCTCAAATTAGTAGCTTAGATTTTGAAATGAAATTGATATGCAATTGCATTGTCCAATAAAAGTCTGTAATTTGGGATGGAAAAAAGAAAATAATTGAGATTGAAGAGAAATATGAGTTGTTTTAATAAAATGGAGGGTAAAAAAAAATAGAAACTTGTCTTATTTGAGAAAATGCAACTTTTTTCCGTTACATGTAAAGATGTGATTTCAATCAAATTTCGTCAACAAAGATTTTTACCAAACGAAAACTGCGGCCGCTTTGTTATGCCTCCACTAAAGGTTTGTTCGGTTCGGTTAATAGAGCAATTCTTTAAACAAACTTTTTAAATAGAAATATATTACTAGTTTAACTCTTCAAAATTAAAAAGAATAAAAAATAAAAAATTGGGTTGGAGATGCTCCAAGGGTTGTGAATTGAGCTAAAAAAAAAAAAAAGGGAATTCAGCTCTAGGCATTTTCTCGGCTTGTCCACTTGAGAGGCTTGTAAAATTAGAATGGTCGTGTACCGTGCGATGTTCTTCATGTTTTTGTTTCCCTTTTGGCTCGCTAGACTGCTAGTTTTAGGTAATCTTATAATTGGATATTGATAAATATTTGGCCCATTAACATTTCTCTTCCCAAAAAAAAACGGCTAGTATGATTTTAGGGTAAATTTCACATATTTCCCTTGAGGTTTCTAACACAATTACTATCTTTTTCTCAACTTATAACCTTTCCACCATGAACCTCCTCCTCCTTTGGCGACAAAAAACTCAAAACTCAAAAATCCCGAACCCCCACAATCTATGAAGATTGTTGGACCGTCGTTGAATATTGTTGGAGAAAGCTGAAAAAACATCTAGCCTACGAAAGTTCAAGAAAGCTAAAGAAAGGTATTTTCTCGATTGATCGATCTGTCTTCGGCTTCTCTTTGACTTACTTTGGTTTTTTGTTATGCTTAGGGCTTTTGTTGTGTGATTCATCTTTGAAGGAGGTAAAACTTAAATAAATGTTTTTAAGTTTTCCCTTAAATTATTAAGTTAATTCAGCGAGCAAGTTCCCTCACACGTGTTCATATGTGCTAATCACGTCAGAGCAAAGCCGACTTTAGAAAGGTGGTTCATGTTACAGCCAATTTAAAAAGGGCAATTTAGGTGACCAGCCGACTTGTGAAGGGCGGTCTAGTAAGATGTCGACTTGAGAAAGACAGTTTGGGATGTTGCCAATCTAAGAAGGGCAGTTAACAATCTCAACTCTAAGATGAGAAAGAACTCTGAATGTGTCAAGATAAAGCTCTAATCAGACATGTATGAGGAATCCAAGGCTAATTCAACTTATAGTGAGAAATTTTGTGATTGAATGAAACTTCAATGGTACAATATAATATTCTAAAAGAATCCAGATCGATTTTATTTCATTAATGGCCAATCAGAAAGAAGTCTTACTTCGGTTCTGGTCAGGAATCAAAGACATAAAAGAATTGGGAGATTGAGTCACAAAATCTACAAATAAGAGTCCAAGTATACGATAAAAGATACGCACTACTCAAACGCTAATAAAGGACATTAGCTTAGTTTACATATACTATTGTGAATTTTGTATGACTTAAGTCATTAGAGTGTCTTCCTGCCACAGCGGCAGTGAGTTCTTTGATGGATTATTATCTTGCAAGTCATCGCTCATAAGAGAGAGAAAGCATAATTCCCGCCGAATAAGTGAGGTATTAATTTTTCATCCGATTGAGAAACCCAATTTATAATTAACGTCATCTGTGGGAAAATTGAGGTCTCATGGCCGGAACACCACTTAAAAAGATAACAAAGGAAAATATTGGCAAGGCGAAGTCAAGATATCCACCCCCAATACCTTCCAAGCCAAAAGGTTAGAGAAAGGACATTTCAAAGATTCCTCCCCTGGGATTCACAAGAAACTTACCTAGAGAACAAGTCCAAGACCCATCACAAGTGAATCTACCTCCTTTACCACCACCACTTCTTTTGGCACCAACAGGCAAGCAATGAGACTCACCTGGCAAAGGGAGAAGATCCTGAACCCATGACCAATCCCGCTCAAGGAACCGAGATGATCAGGAGGATAGTGATCAGGAAAGGGTGCGAAGGAGGCTCGCAAACTTGAAGAGATGACGCGCTATCTGTACTAAATAGAAAGAGAAAACAGAGCTCTCGGATGAGAAAGGGACCAAGCACGTTATGTTGAAACAGAATGGGACAGACTATCAAGAGTAGTGCAGGCCCTATGAGATTATCGGCGTGACAAGGGCCCTAAGAGGGAAGACCAACCACGAGGAGGGCAGTCGCTAACAGTTGGCATCCTCGATATTGCTTGAGAAGGGTAGGCCTCAACCGAAACACACTAAGCTCGACTAGACCTTCTAGATATGAGGGAATGACTGAATCAGCAATTGGCAACACGCCAAATAAATGACAATATGATGCAAAAAGAATTGCAACATCTGACAGCATTGCCATTATTGGTACAAATAGAAGGGGAAGCATTACCCAGAAAATTCACTCCTCCGAAATTTCAAATATACAATGGCACGACGAACCCAATGGCCCATATCAAAGAGTTCTTACAGGTCATGTAATCTACTCTGGGCATGAGAATTTGTTCTACCGAGTTTTTTCAATGGGCCTAGGCGAAACGGTCTTGAATTGGTTTCACACTATTTCTCCACGCTCAATCAATAGCTGGGGGCAATTGGAAGAGCAATTCATTATCTTTGGGATACCTTCGCAGTTGTTATGGTTCGATGTCAAAATGCCGTATTTTTGTTATTCTGCATCTGTTGTACAACACAAATTTGTACATAAAACAAAACTCCCCTTTTTGTGTTTTTGTGCACATATTCTGTTAAGAAAATTTTATTTTAAAATTTTAAATTCGTAGTTAATTCTGAAATATTTTTTTAGGCCAACGATAATTTTTAAAAGAAATTTAAAGAACACAACCGTATTGTAAAGTAATGCAGCCTAAACCTTACTAGTTATTAAAAAAACAATGTTACTAATACATTACATTATATATCAAATTATACATTATGTATATATGGTATTTATTAATTTAAACATATTAAAATTTATAAAATTTATTTATATATTTTATGTTATAATAATACGCTGACGTACTACCAGACTTATTCTAAAATAAAACTTCGCTTTGTGCACACACCCAGCGTTAATTTTTCAAAGGGATCTAATGCCTGAACTTTAATTTTGGCAAAGACATGCTTAAACCTCGTTTAGGGTTTTCCAAGACCAGAAAGTAAAAAGCCTTGGAAGCTGAGACCCTCTCTCTGTCTTCTCCCTCAGCTGTTCTCACTCCCAAATTACTGATCTTTTTCTCTAGGGTTTTCCATTCCAACACTAAAAAGATGATTGCGTATTCCTGGGTTCCACCATGCGATTTCATCTTCTAGGGTTATCAGTTCTCGCCAAGGGAGAGAACTGCTGCTGGTATGGAGGCTAGAGTCAGCGTGTCTAGCCATGGCGGAGCAGTCGTCGACAGCGGCGGCAGGAAGTTCTTGCAATCTCACCACAACCACCAGCCTTCGGTTCATCAGCAGTCTCAGATTGGAACGGTGCCGCAGCTTCTCGCTGGCGGCATTGCCGGCGCTTTTAGCAAGACCTGTACAGCGCCGCTCGCTCGCCTCACGATTCTTTTTCAGGTCAGTTTGCCCCCTCTATTGCGTCATAAATAATGGAAAGCTTTACGTGTTTATTGAAAGATTCTCTGTTATAGCATTCCGTTGCTGGATTATGGTTTTTGTGGTATTTTTTAGTTGCTGCATTTCGAATTATGTTGTTTAGTATTAGGCATACTTGGGGGAGGTTCTGAATTGCTTGGGGTTGAAATTTGAACCCGCTGATTTCTAATATCTGATAAACTATTGCTGAAACAACCCTCCTGTGGTGGTTATAGATATTTACCCTGTGATTTTTTTACCTCCTGTTTTGGTTTTTCTTGTTGTGATTCTATTTAGGAATAAGTAGTTCAATACTAAGATCTGAGTTTACTTTTGGTCAAATCCCACCCTGGCTAGGAAAAAAGAAAAATACAAGTCTTTTTTGTCCTTGAGATTTTATGGTATTTGAATCTTTGTCTACCACATGTTTTTCCAGCCTCTTGTATTGCTTGGTAATTGTGATGTTTTTACTTTTGCTCAAATTCCAGCACTACCTTCAGTGTCCACTTTTGAACCATCTTTTGTTTTTAACTTGCCTACCCGTTTTGTGCTCCTTCATCTAACTGTTTTTGTGGTTTGACTTTTTTTGTTTTTGGTTTTCCCTTTGTAGGTGCAAGGGATGCATTCTGATGCTGCAGCATTGAGCAAGGCTAGCATATGGCATGAGGCTTTGCGTATTGTTAATGAAGAAGGTTTTAGAGCATTTTGGAAAGGGAATCTTGTTACAATTGCACATCGTCTCCCTTATTCTTCAGTCAATTTCTATGCTTATGAACGCTACAAAAGTGTCAGTACTAACATTTTGTGATTCTAGTTTATTTTTCTTTTGCAAGTAATTCAGCTTGGTGTAAACCATTTGAAAATCTTGCTACTTTCTACCTTGTAGCTATTGACATCAATTCCTTGCTTGGATAGTCACAAGAGAAGTGCGAGTGGGGATATTTGTGTGCATTTTGTAGGTGGTGGGTTATCAGGTATGACTGCAGCATCTGAAAAAGCATTGTTGGATCTTGTCAGGACGCGGCTTGCTGCACAGGTAAATGTATAATGTGTTTGATGACGACCTTCTGGGTTTAGTCTTGTTGTGTGATTTTCATGACATCTTTCTAGTCGCTATGATCCCAATTTTTATGCTATGCTTTTTTTGCATTCGTGAAGGACATTGTTCCTGTACCTCCTGGGCATACTTTGTTTACGACCATAATGTTATATCATACTGGTTATAGGAAGTTGATTAGGACATCAAAAACAGCTGCTTTGTTTTATACGTAATCTTTAATTAGTATCCTCTTTGTTGCTAACTATTATTGACTCCAACAGTTTTGACATGCATAATATTTTCTAATAGAAACAATCAAATTCCTGCATAATCATTCATATTTTGTCTGAGTTATGCAACACACCTGTATTTGCTCTTCTATACTAGTATAATTATTGAGGCTTTATTTATGGAGAGGGGGATGAAAGACCAGCTGACCTGGAAAATTTTCTATGGTAAAACATACTCAGTGATGATAGAGAAATAGAAAAGATACTAGGAGAATATTGTTGCCTGGAAAGCCATTTATATAAATAGTTGAGTTAGATCAGAAAACTAGAAGTATATTTGCTCAGATAGCTTAAACTTCTGGCTACATGAAATTCATTGAATGGGGTCGGTCTTGAAGGAGTCTTTTCCTGCAGCACAATGTTTTGCGTTCATTATGGTAGACAATCATGCTAGCTGAATATAGATTCCTTGAGGACCGGTGCGTGCTAAGGCCTAAAAGGAAGTTTTTTCCTTCATGGTTTCACTGTTTTTATGTGTTTTTCCTCGTTTCCCT
>JABCMJ010010421.1:0-11924 GCA_014822125.1 Arbutus unedo | reverse complement strand
GTCTCCACTTCCTCAAGCTTAGAGACCAATTGAAGTTGCACAACTTCAGTTTGCCAATAATCACTCTCTTTGTCAATATATTAGCTGGATTCTCAACACCACGAATCTTTTCAAGTATCAACTGCCCATCGTCGAGCATAGAACAAATGAAGTGATACCTCAATTGTATGTTGTTTCGTTCTGTAATGAAATGCAGGATTCTTGACAAGAAATATAAGACTCTAACTATCACGGTGTATGGCGCATTTCTCAACCATCTTCCCTTCACTCATTCAGAAACTCTTGTAACCAAATTATCTCCTTTTCAGCCTCTGTGACCACTACTTAATCTGCTTCTATAGTAACGAGAGCAATAATTTTTTGCAACTTAGAACCCCAACAAACAATTGTACCACCAAAAGTGCAAACAAATTCGGTTGTACTTTTTCAACTATCAAAATCACCTACCAAATTAGCATCCACATATCCTTGCAACTTTACGCCTGTCCTCGTGAAACAGAGTAAGACATCGTAGATCTCCTCAAATACCTCAAAATCCACTTCACTGCTTCTCATTGCTTCCGCGAATTACTCATATATCTACTTGCTACCTGACTTTTATATAGGAATTTAAGCGGGATTCGAAAAGACGGGTTTTACAGTGTATGACGTAAGAAAAACGAACTATTGACTTACCTCCTTAGCTAATTAGCTTACTGCCTCCCAGACCAGAATGACCAGTAGAGTGAGCAACAAGCAGCAAACGGGCAATTGTGTGAGATGAAGAAATCTCATATGTAACTGGGCAAATTTCGAGCACCGTTTGTAGTCCAACCCGAGAAATAAGCATGATTTATAGCGCATCCACCTCAAACAAGCAACAAACATGATGAATATACTTCTCTGGCACTGTCTTACCTAAAAGACAACCACCCTTTGTCAAAGCTGCTTTTGACGGCGCATCTCATACGACACCTCGTTGGGCCACAAAATATCTTAGTCAGCTCTACCGACCAACATGAACTTGTTGGCCAGTCCAATGATACGTCAAATCAGCCACGATCAGGGATGACAAATGCAAAAAATGCACTTGAACCGACTAACGTGAACATGTCGGCCAATCCTATAATACGCCAAATTAGCCACGATTAGGAATGACAAATGCAAAAAAAACACTCGAGTGCATTCATTAAAACACTACCGATCCCTATAAATACGGGTGAAAACTCATCACCAAGGGGGGCCATCACTTGGAAAACTTACATCGAGTTGATCAGTAAGAACTTTCTTAGACTCTCTCATATGCTAAACCACTGTAAGCAATACTTTACATACTTGTTTTCAATATCTGCATGTGCCCGGCAGAACACTTGTTCTACAAGCTTTCCCTCACATAGATACTTAACCATGGGAGGACATTCCAACCATTGGTTGGGGTGTCTTTGACTAGTTATTCCCATTCGTAGACATGGCTTCCAATCGGTGCATTACATGGAACATATCCGAGTCAACCCTCTTTCAGCTCTGGCAAGACTTGTGGGGAGTTCCATAAATCCATACCCCACAGCAAATAATGTCCATTTCCATATATTCCTTCCATAATACATCGATAGATCTTCTTTTAGTAATCTTCTTTTGTAATTATCCATCCAATACTCCATGTGATAGAGAGGCACATAAAGAGAACTTTGGCCCCAAGCTTGTTAGAAAGTCATATCAGGCTGCTGCAACACCATCACATTGGATTCTGACATAAAGATGCACCAAGCATGAACAATCGTACAATGGGACTAGCCAATGAAAAGAACATAAACTACAAATGGGATGCATGACCAGTCTATTGTGCCACGACATGTGCAAAAAAGGTATGTAGAGGCGTAAACTTTTAGGTTGTTGATCAAATTACCACAGAGATTGGCTATACTTGCCTGTAATACAACTCGAAACTCTTTTTTTTCTTTCTTTTCTTTAAATCTTTCAAGTTACTTTACCAATACTAGTCAAGTAAAAGTGATATCAGGAGTTTACAAAACGCACACAACTTATTTAAAATAAACCATCAAGTTGTATATACCTGTGTGGGATATCCCCGTGTCCTCTGCATGGCATGCTTTGGAATTGGAGCAAGCACGCTGACAGTATGGAGACCTTCAGAGCGCCTGAATTTCAAAATGGCCACAATGTTTTTGTTTACTCTAACTTAATCTAAGCTAGGAAAGGTAAACAATGAAACACGGATTTTGCGAATGAATGCCCCAATGGCACTTTTAACATGCTTGAAATGAGTTGTACATTCTTATGGTAAGTGTGTGCCATAAAAATATACAGCTGTTTTAAGCTTTTTCATTCAATTCACTCAGGGCATTGTTCACAAGACCCATAAATAATTAGGGGTGTGATATTTGAGCTAAATCTTTGGCCAGTTTAAAATGTTCCTATCGCACCTCAAGAAGTGTTTGAAAGATATTGTACTCTCTTTTGATCACAATACAAATAGACTCAATTCTCAAAAGGGGAAGCATTTGGTGGAAAAAAAAGAAGGAATCAAAGTATGGAATCATGAAACATACTCACCATATATAATCAACTGTGCCTAAAAAACACCTGTTGTAACTGGTCACCAGGGGTTCTCCATTTGACTCTCTAGTCCCTGAACGGTCCTGAAAAGCAATAAGAAAGGGAATGCGGTCTATACTTGGCAGTATTGATTTTTACTTTGGAATATCACAAAGTAAGAGCAGGTAGCACAATAAACAAAAGTCAGGATCATTACACCAACCTCAACTTCTGCATATGTGCTTCTCAACTTCAGAGGGTGTTCTACAAGTGTGCAATCTGCGTCACCTGTTGCAGTTTCGATTTCCACAGGAGTCCATTTAGATGGATCATACCTAAAGTCGAATGAATCATCAGGCTCAGTTTCTTTACGGGATGTATCTGATTCACCAAAGTCAGATCTTATAGCATGACTAAAGTTGGATGAAAAGGATTCATTCCCATCATGCAGCTCTGACAAAAATATGGTAGAATCTTCAGCGAAAATTTCATCTCCATCATCAGTTTCAGCATGGTCTTTAAATGGCAAATTCTCCATTTTTCCATAAATCATGTCGTCCGTGCTTGTTAATTCAGACGAGACATTGACTCTAGACAAGTTTGAAGGGTTATCCTTGTCCTTAGCAGGCAATAGAGATGAAAAACTGTCTGAGCTTCGCAAATTAGAGACTCTCATAGTACTGGGAAAGGAAGTCTCGTCGAAAAGCTCAGATGAAGTACCTGAAGGTGTAGAATCAGTTATGGTATCTGTAGTGTGGTAGAAGCTCAGACAGGAGAGTTTGCTCTTTCCACAGCTTGTGATTTTATTTTCTTTATGTAAATTTGGTTCAGATTGTTCAATGGATGAATCACATTGGGCATCGACAATGGCATGCATTTGTTTCTTGTGCTCTGACTCAAACAGATCTTCATGACGAGAATCTACTGAAGTACATTCATAAGCATCTTTCAATTGTGCACCAGAAACCTTGCCTTCTTTCTGAGGAGTAATAGCACTATCCTTCAAGCCACTAGTAGAGACCATTGAATGATATTCATTGTTACAGCCATCTACTGTGTCCTGATGAGTATCATTAGTCAGTTCTGTCTCAATCAAATTCGAATAGATATTTTCACAATGTCTCTCCTTCATCTGTTCAACAAAAACCCCAACTCTGCTTTGAGAACTACTTAGACTTTCCTTTAAGCCACTATCTGAAGTTTCATCCTTAAAACCATCTACTTCCTGATGAGTTCCCTTAGTCCTTTCAGGGCATGATGTACCAGTCCTATTACCACATTGCCCACTGTTCGGATTATTAGCATACTCATTTGACCCAGTGTTAACACACTGAGGCCGAGATAAGCTATTTATGGATGGTAGATTTACTGAATTTATTTCGGGGCTATTCTGCTGCCGCACATTTGATGGTGACCCACTCTGACTGAGTTCCCTGCGATCAACTACCACTGAGACTCCACCACTACTATCAGCAGCCTGAGCCCTACAATATTATGCAGGCTTTTCAATATTAAACTACCATGCACAAGCAAGAAAAGCCTCTTAGCTCTTCAGATAACCATTTTAAACCAGAAAAAACAGTACCTCATATTAGGGCGGAATTGCTTTGATGGACGAATTTCAGCGGAAGCTTGTCCTGATAACTTATCTCTTGGCAGGTCCAATAAATTCAACTGCATGTGGAAGAAGAGTAATTATTTTTACCTTGTTAGCTCTTGGTGTATGAAAACGTAAGCAGCAGAAGAAGAATATTGACCTTCTGCTCCGATATGTAATTGTACAGTGGACTCTGATAAAATGGCAAGAAGGAATTGTTAACAAAATCTATCAGAACCCAAACAAACTCAAATGTTATGCTAAGAGACCAAAACAGTGTGAGAAAGTAACAATAGAAACTAATATGTGAAAGAAGTAATAAATGAACCTGCCTTTGGGGTACAGTTAAAATCTCCGGAAATAACTACTGGAGCATCATCCCAAAGCTTAGAAACGGCATGAGCTCTATCCAGGAGCGCCCTAATCTGTTTTTAAGCATAGATTTACAAGAGTGGAAAAAGAAAACAAAATTATAACTGCAGACAAGAATCAACATTGCAGCAGGTTGGTAATTTTGAGATGGACTCAACACCAGCTTATACAATCTTTAAATAATCAAAAACCTCAGATGGAGATAGTGGGAACTCCAGATGGCGTATGAAGAAAATTGGAGATGCTCCAACATGATGAAGAATTCTTAATTTGCACGGAGCAGGGGTACCATAACCTCATGCACCAAGCCATCATCGAAAGAGAGCATTTGGTATGGAATCAGGCATACAAATTACAACTTAGACTAACAAATGAAAAGGTTTGTATACGAGTTAAATCCTGTAATCAGGAACATGGTCGTTCTACATGCTATAGAACAAGAAGGCACATGATCCACAAGTGTTCGATTACTCCCTGAAAAGAGGAAAAGGAATAAACAGAGTGGTGGCAGGAAAAGAGGAAGAATTAGCTTGACCAAAATTTAAGGATGAAGCCAGATACATGATGCCAATGTTGCTTTCTCATGCTCCTTGAAACATTTTACCATGTAGCAACAGATAGAGCTATAAAAATTCATGCCCTAAATTATTATCAATCCTTAGCCATAGAAAATGGTGCATAAAGAACACCACATCAACATCTAGGAAAAAGATCACTTCCACATACGCTCCTATAGCAGTAATAGCGTGCTTAAAATTTGAGGCCATGGATTCCCCTTTTAAAGATGAGAGAAAGCGAAAGCCTGGATTCAACGTGATCTTTGAATAAACAGTCCAAGATATGTTAGGACACAAGGAAGCAAATCAAAGGAATTGATATATGATTGGCACTCCATATGAAAATGACTTGGGTGAAATCAGACATATTACTTAACATAGAAAACAGTATAATGTGTGATTCTGATTCTAATTTCTTTATCGCCATGTAATCATCTAGTTAAGAACATTTTTTCAGGGGAAATGATTCAATTCCTAGTTTGATCATAGAAGCGTAGTATGTCAAATGAAAGTCCTATTTGCATAGTAGTAAATACCTGGCCAAGTTTGATCTCTCCCCTTCTTGGATTGTAAAGCACATGAATGTTACAAATAACAACTTTATTAGAACCTGTCAAGCTGCAAATACAGAATACTCAATCTCCATCCAAGGATAACAAATGAAACCATAGTGATCTATGATGTGCTTCACTAATGACCAACTATAAGGGTGATACCAAGACTGTATAATGTCCCCAATACGAAGAGAAAAGCTGTAAGCTTTACAACTATCCACATAAATAAAAACAAGGATAAACGACCTCTAAAGCTATTAGTACCAATAATCTTGTATTTCTTTCTGAACTTGCTTCGAGCACGTGTAACCCCTCAAGATTACTCTTATCATAAGGATGTATTACATGTCCATGGAGATGATATCTTTCCTTCAGCATTAAGTTTTTCTTCGAAAATATCTTCATTCGCAATTTTGGTGGTCATGAATCTTCTAGAATCTTATTACTCTTTGTTTATGAAACCAACTTTTACCAAATATACTGGGGAGAAAATGAGCAAAAAAACTTTGAACTACAAACATCAGGGAAATTTTGACCTTATCCCATGCAGCATGAGCCATGTGCAGATTGACCCCCAAGATTAAGTGATGACACTTTAACTCCCTGTTGTTTATGGACTAAAGAGAAACCACTAACATCCGGCACAGGGGCTTCCACATCAACCTTAATGCCTGTCTTCTCATTTTCCAAACTATAGTGATATGTGTACATTGAGGTATAAAAAGCAACAAACAACCTCCACCAACTGCCACTCCATGCCAAAGAGCCCATCATCCTCAGTGAAACACTAACCATATAATGTTCTAAGCTTCCAGAGTTGTAATGTATCTTTAATATCCAAATGCCTAGTTGCATGTGTACGTCCGTATTCTGAAAATTACAGACAATCTCTACTCACAATTCTGTTCCACAATTTCAAAACTATCATTGCAACTTGTTTTTCTTTAATTACAACACATAATATTGCTATCTCGGATAGTACAGTTGATCGTTAAAGTCATTGGGTTCTTCCGAATAGCAAATGAACTTAACCTTCATGATTTACATTACATTTCACAATGTTTCAATAAACTTTTGCAGATGGTAGAGATTAAAAAAAATAAGGATAACAAAAATTGTCCTTTATTGCATAAATCAACACCTTTTGTTTCATCTGCATTTATTTCTGTCGGGTATAACAATCATCAACAAACCTTAACACCTCATGCGGTGAAAATGGATAGAGGAACTACAATAAAAATTACTATCCTTAATACATAGAAACTCTCTGTTGGAAAAAGGAAATTCATTGAAACTTGAGTTACCTCGATGGAAGAGTTGACATGTCTTTATTGTTGTTCTGATGCAGTGACTACGATGAAACAACAGTAGTTACAAACAAACAAAAATGAAGGTGAGATAAAAACAATATAATCTAACTTTTCTAGTACTGGCACATTAGTGTTCAAGAAAGATTAAAAAGATCAAGTGTACCTCCAACACACATATTTGGGCAACATTATCTCGAAGTCCAAGCTTATTAAACTCAATGCATTCCTCATGCACCAACTTGAACCTAATATGGATATTACTAGATCAATTCTAGCTACAAATGTTAAAAAATCAGATTCGCTTAAGGTAATATCTGACAAAATCAGGATGTTCAGTGTTTTGAAGTCTTAAGATGCAAGCAACCAAGGACAACTAAACAGCTCAATGGTGTCAATAGTAACTTGCTTTTCAGAAATTGTGTTGGTAAGATCCCTCCCCAACCAAAAGAAACAAGGCCCAACATCCACTAGTTGCAGCTTATTTGACTCTTGGCATGCACGCAAATGCTCAAACTCCACATAAAGATCACGCGTCGGATACAAAGGAGAAGTGCGATTATCTTCGAACAATCATCGGTGAAATTTGCTTCGGTTGCCAGTCTAGCTTTCTGTGAAGCTATTTCAGAATATTGATCACATAGAAAGCACCATTGTGGCTCTCCTATAGTATTGACCTATTACAAAATAGTTAGCCGGGCCTACAAATCTTCAACGCACACTAAAGAACAAGAAACATTTATGTTCTTATGTAATAAACTCCGGTGAAGGAAAAGTTCCAATTAACAGTTAGGAACAGTCACAGTAGTTGCTTATTTGGGGCTAATATTAAATGCAACAGGATTGAAAATATAATATGCATATCCATAATGCTAATTGCGGCTACTAATGTCCTCTAGGAGACGGTGGGATAGAAAATTAGTTGAGATGCACGTAAGCTAGCTCGAAAACCTGAGTTATCAAAAATGGAAAAATATCCTCCAAGGCCAATCCAATGTTTCAAAGTACTAGGAAACCAAGAATAACTCCGAGGTTGGATGTTCCATGGTTCCTTAAGAACCCTTGCAAAATAATACCAAGTTGTCATATAGTTGAAGCATCCACCCAAAACAATTAGTAGTGAGTCGAGTGGCCCAAAAGGCCCATCTACTAAATTGAAGGTGTTAATACGGTGTTGGACGATTTCCAAAACTCTCCCAAAAAAAACAACCCCCACTCGCATGTGAGAGGTAGAGAAAAGAACTAGAGGGCACAATATGAGATGTAATAAGGTGCAGCTATGGAAAAACCAAAGGGGGTAACAAATTAATCTGTAACCAACTCTTGCACAAGGCCTCTTGAAGCCTATCCATTGAAACATCCAACAAAAAACTGATTGGCAAGGGGTGTAGACTGTAGAGGCTCACAAGACTCAGAAACAAACTGGGAAGGTGATATTCTACTACTAAACTAATGGGGAAAGCTCAAACTCATCATAAGTTACAAATCATGTGCTTAAATCAAGGTGCACTCATCTGTCAGGTTTGTTTCCTTCTTGTAAGTAGTTCTTGGACAAAATCAAGAACCATCCCACATTCTTGCTCTTTGACCCTCGTAACAAAATTTAGAATGCGATATCGCCCTTACTTCTTTTTGCATGGTTTACATATCAATAAGAAACTTAACACTATTGAAATGCTTCAGAAGATGAGGTATAGTTGCAATTTATTTCTCCGATTGTGTTTGATGCACAAGAGGAATGAGGAGAGCTATATCACTTATTTAGCATTATTCAGTGGTCACGGCTTTATGGTACATGTTACTTATATTGGTTGACATGTATTCAGTGGAACATTCTACTTGTATTGATGTGCTTTTTATTGATTATAAGGGATTTGGTCTAAATGATAAGGGCAAAGTACTATGGAATTATGTAGTAAGTGTGAAAGTAGCAAGGGTGGTGAAGATTTTTAGTTGTAAGTAGTATTTCTTGTCATTGTTATTTAGTTTTTATTATAAGGGCGGTAGTCTTTTAGTCGCATTAGGGTTTGCTTAATATTAATAGGGTTAGCTTATATAAACCATGTTAGCCTTGTATTGTTTTTTATCTGATGTAATACAATTAGTTTCTTGTTTTCTTCGTAATTCGTATCATGGTCTCAGAGCCACCAGAGTAGTTATGAAGTTTGCATAATCTGAATCGTCTTCTCTCCTTTCAAAGTTTGGTACCATTTCACACTATTTGGCACTGTTCGCCACTATTCCGCACCATTCAACACTGTTCGGCACTGTTTCGGTACTATTCGGAACTATTGCCGTACCATTAGGCACTATACGGCATTGTTCCAAATCTGTTTTGCACTGTTCGGTACTGTTTTGACAGTGTTCAATACTGTTCCGCACTATTTGGCATTGTTGGATACTGTTTAAGCATTATTTTGCACTATTTCATCATTGTTTGGGACCTTTTCAGCACTGTTTCGGGTCCAGAATCATCTTTTAGCACTATCTTTTATTTCTCATAGCTCTTCAAGATCAACTTGAGCCCCATTGTTGGGCTATCTTGCATCGGTCTAAACCCTGAGTTGTTATTGATGAATGTAGTTTTTGCCATCAAAAAGGCCACTGAAAGAATACGTGACCTAAACTTGTACAACTTAAGGGACAACTATTCTCATTCGATTGCACCGTCATCTTTTTGGCCACCACAACAACTCCATTGTCCTTCTACAAGCCTTTCAGTTTCTACTTTTGAAAGTGTTCCATCTTCCTTCTCATTTCATAGAAGCCATCTAAAGGGGTCCTCAACAAGTTTCTTCTATGACTACCACTCACCCAGTTTGCATGATTCTAGCACCACAGATATCTTACCCTTATTCTAGTTCTTCCCATTATATGACCCCCAATTTCTCGTTAGTAATTGCATTTCTCCTACTTCCCATTTTAGTATTGCCACAGCAAATGGATTTCCTGTGCATGTTATTTCCACTGGTTATATTCTTTCTACCTCATCCCTTTTACTGTCTATCCCAAATGTCTTTTATATGCCTCAATCGTCTTTAAGCCTTATTTCGATAAGTCAATTGTCTGATATAGGTTTTGACATTTTGTTCTTTTCTTCTTTTGGTTGTGTTGTACAGGATCGGGTTTTCAAGAAGCATATGAGGACCGGTCATGGAGTTGGTGACCTCTACACTTTGGAAAGCCTATGCATTCCTATGGAGTTTACTTCCACTACCTTCTCGTCTTTTCCTTTGGATGAGAAATCCTCTTCCTTTTATCTTTGAATTTCTAGATTCGGACATTTGTTTAGTGAGCGTCTAAAACTTTTAGTTAAGTGTGATCTTTTGGATAAAATTTCTATTAGTGACATTTTTTAGTACAGTGGTTGCAAGTTTGCTAAAATGTTTGCTTTGCCTTTTAATAAAAGTAATTATGCTTCTACCTCTCTTTTTCATATTTTTCATATTAAATTGTGGAGTCCTTCCCCAATAGCAACCGAGGTGATTCTATGCATTATGTTTCTTCTGTCGATAATTACAGTCAGTATGCATGGATTTGTTTACTGACATACAAATTAGATTCTTTCAAAATTTATCGTAATTTTCACATGATGGTGCAAACCCAGTTTTCTACTTTGGTCAAAATTCTCGCGCCCATACTAGTCGAGCTGAGAGAAAGCACCGTCATCTCTTGGACATAGCTAGATCTTCTCTTCTCTCATCCTTAATTCCCTCTGTGTTTTTGGGAGGAGTTGTGCTCACTGCAGCGCGTCTTTTGAATCGAATGCGCACTCCTTTTCTTTCAGGTACTTGTCTGTACGAGCATCCCTATGGTCAAATTCTCAATAATTCCCTTCTCCATGTGTTTGTTTCTACTTGCTTCGTCCTTCTTCCCAAGAGGGACCGCAATAAGCTTAGTAATCGTTGTGCTCACTGTGTTTTCTTAGGGTATAGCATCAACCAAAAGCGTTATCGTTGCTATGACCCTGCGACCAAGAAGTTGTACGTGTCTAGGCATGTTACTTTTCTCAAGCATTTGCCATATTTCACCCTTCCACCCAAACTCGCATTTGTTTTTAGTTCTTATTGATCCATTCCTTGTTGATGTGTCTTCTGAGGAATACATCTCTACTCTTGAAGTATCTGATTTTTCTGCTGCCTCATCTGCTCTCTCTACTTCTACCTTAGTTCCGCCCTTTTCTTTAATCTACTCTCATCGCCGTGTTGCTTCTCCGGCTCCTAAACCGACTCTCTACTCTACTGCCCCTCAATCTGCCTCTTTGGACCCTACTCCGTCTAACCACCATTATCCTACTCATGATCACCGTCCCCAGGTAAGACTTGACTTTACTAATACTTATTTCTCTTTTTCCTATCGTTCATTTCTCTCTCGTATCCATACTTATTTTGAACTCAGGTCATATAAAGAAGCTTGTAATAATCCTAATTGGGTGCATGTCATGAATGATGAGCTTACTGCCCTTACTAGAACTCAAACTTGAGATCTAGTACCTCTGCCAGTTGGTAAAAACTCATTGGCTGCAAATCGGTCTATAAAGTTAAAACGCATTCTAATGGTTCTTTGAAGCGGTATAAAGCTCGCTTAGTTGCCAAGGGATTTGCTAAAGAAAATGATATTGATTACGAGGAGACTTTTACTCATGTTGTTAAGATGACCACCGTCTGAACTTTGATATCTGTGACCGTCATGCACGAGTGGTCTCTCTTTCAGTTGGATGTTAAGAATCTATTTCTTAATGGGTACTAGTCTGAAAAAGTCTATATGCACCACCTTCGGGGCTTTCTCACACTTCGAGCTTGTTTGCCATCTTCGTCGTGCTCTCTATAGTCTCAAATAGACTACTGGTGCACAGTATGAACGGTTTCAATCAGTTGCTCTATAAACTAATTTCCAACCTAATACACATGACTTGTCTTTTTATTCATAGTGTCTATAGTGTTAGTTGCTCTAATCAGTTGCTCTATAATCAGTTGCCTACAGTGTTAGTTCTTCTCATGTT
>JABCMJ010010420.1:757-37899 GCA_014822125.1 Arbutus unedo | reverse complement strand
TCATTATAATTGCGATATCCCACAACCTCTCATGCGCATTTCATCCTCATACATCTAGTGTTAGTAGAATGGTTTCCCTACTGGGCTCTTGTGCTCATCCTATCATTTTTCAGGTACCCTGCATTGATCGTCCATGTTTTAGAGTGCTTGGCATAGAAGAAGTGCATTCATGAAGAGTTACATGTTCATCTTTACTTGTACATATTTTTGGGAGATGAAATTGTAACTTATAATCTTTCCTTCCTTTTTGACTTTGGGTTTGTAATAACTTAAGTGATGTTTCTTTTGACTCCACCTATGAGGCATGGAAGCCTAAAACTTGATATATTGACTAAGTATGGACTTCTCTTTGAAATAGAAATCTTTTGAAGCTTATCGAAGGAATTTTCTACCTTTTGTCTTAATAATTGCAAGAAATGCTTTCATTTTTGGTTTATGAAAATGAGGGCGTGACAGAGGCAGAGCCTCTCTACATTTATCTGGCCGTTTCTCAACATGCGGTCAATTCAGTCTTGGTTCGCGAAGAAGGTCGGGCGTACCTTCCCATTTACTATACCAGCAAAACCCTAGTTAGCGCCGAGCAGCGATACCTGCCACTAGAGAAGCTCGCTTTGGCATTTGTCTCCGCCTCCCGAAAGTTGGCGCCCTACTTCGAAGCTCATCCGATCACAGTACTCACACAACACCTGTTGAAGAGTCTGCTACATAAAGCCGACCTCTCCAATCGGATCTCGAAATGGGCCGTCGAGCTAGCCAACTTCGACATCCAGTACTAGCCGTGAACGTCGATCAAAGGTCAGGTCTTAACCAACTTCATTGCTGAATTCACACCGGACACCGACCGAGATAATCCACAGCCGAACATCAGCTCGACCGAATCTTCACCATGGCAACTCCTCCATGGTAATCTTTGGAGGACGTACGTAGACGGGTCCTCCAACCACCATGGCTCGGGGGTGGGAGTCATGATGTTCTCGCTCGAGGGCATTCTTCACGAGCTGGCCATCCATCTCAACTTCGCCGCCTCCAATAATGAGGCCGAATATGAGGCACTCCTCGGCGATCTCCGCTTCACCGGGGGACTCGGAGCCGAACGGATCGAAGCCTTCAGCGACTCGCAACTCATTGTGAACCAACTGGCCGGGGAATACGAAACTCAGGACGACGGAATGTCCCGCTATGTCGAAGCCGTTAAGCAACTCATTCCCCAATTTTGGCATTTCCATCTCGACCAGATCCCTCGAGAACACAACGCCCATGCCGATGCACTGGCCGGCCTCGCATCGGCCATCGACGCTGGGGGGCAACGAACCATAAATGTGAATATCCTTCCAACACCCAACATCAACGACAACCTCACAAGAAGCGACGAGATCAACTGCATCTCACAAGGTCCCAGTTGGATGGACCCAATCATTACATACCTCAAAAATGATGTCCTACCCGAAGATCCAAAGGAGACGCACAAGGTTACTCATAAGGCCGCCCAATTTTGGTTAGGTCCGGGAAGCAAACTCTATCGAAGAGCTTATTCGGCGCCTTACCTACTATGCGTACACCCGGAACAAACGAGCGCCGTATTACATGAGCTACATTCGGGTAGTTGCGGTTACCATTCGGGCGGAAGATCACTGGTACACCGAGCACTCACTCAGGGTTATTGGTGGTCGAACATGAAGAAGGAGGCCGACACCCTCGTCAGAGAATGCGACCAATGCCAATGGTTTTCTCCACTCCTCCACTAGCCTGCTGAGCAACTTAACCCCCTCTCCAGCCCGTGGCCTTTTGCACAATGGGGGCTCGATATTGTTGGGAAATTCCCTGTCGCACCCGGTGGTTTCAAATTTCTTATTACGACCACTGACTACTTCACTAAGTGGATAGAAGCCAAGCCCCTAGTCACAATTGAGGACAAGGACGTCAAACGATTCGCCTAGCGCAACATCGTTTCGAGGTTTGGCATTCCTTACACTTTCATATCTGACAATGGAACGCAATTCGTAGGCGAGTTATTCACAAACTTTTGTGCTGAGCACTGTATTCGTTTCTTCAATTCAACCCCCTCTTATCCTCAGTGCAATGGCCAGGCTGAAACTCAAACAAAATTGTGCTCGGTGGGATCAAGAAGCAGTTGTTAGCAGTTAAAAGCTGATGGGCCGAGGAACTCTGCAGCGTTTTGTGGGCCTACCGAACAACCCCCCGTTAATCGATTGGCCGAACGCCATTCTCTTTGGCCTTTGGCATGGAAGCGGTTATTCCACTTGAGTCTGGCTTACCAAGTATGCAGACCGAAGGGTTCGATCCAGAGGCCAATTCCGTGTCATTATCAACCTCGCTGGACTTGGCCGAAGAACAAAGGGATGCGGCCCGAATTCGGATCGCAGCATATCAACAAGAAATTTCCACAGGATACAACAAGAAGGTCCACTCCAGGCCGTTCAAACCCGATGACCTCATCCTTAGAAAGATTGTTGGAGCGAAACGGATAAATAAGCTCGGTCCTACTTGGGAGGGTCCTTACCGAGTGACCAAGATAGCAGGCATCGGCTCCTATAAACTAGAGGACATGGATGGCATCCCTATCCCTCGGCCATGGAATGCCCAGAACCTCAGGAAATACTATCACCAGCATGTGGCCGAGCATAAACTCTTGTTTCATTTTTGCTTTCGTTTGTACGGCCAAGGCCTTTCACGTTGTTTACTTTTTTTTGTTTACAATAAACATTTACGGCCTTCAGCCTTCCTTCTCTGTTTGTTTCAAATTATGGGTTATATTTGGACATCATCAAAACCGGCCTACGTACGGTTATCTAAGTGATTTCTTTGACAAGATTTCTTCGACTGTCTATGTTCTGTACCGACTTCTGCATATGGCTATCAATTCGCTCTCTCGTTCTTACAAATGCAGGGTTCGTCCCTAGTTGGGATGGTAAACAATAGATCGAAACTAAATAAAACGATCCTCTACAAGTCAAAATAGACGAACTGATTAACTCAGTGATCAAACCATCAGAGAGAAGTAAAGACAAAGGTAACAAAAAGAAAGGAGTAAAGCTAATACAAAGGCTCTTGTCGATCATAGTTTCATTCGTCCGACAAGTAAAAACAAAAAAAAAAACCAAAAAACAGAGGTGGCCTGGGAAACATTAAAATTGTTACAAAATCCGAGCTCACTCTTGAGTCGGTGGACCGGTCACGCCATCGATAGGACGCTCGAAACATGTGGCCGGTGGAGCGACCGCTACCAGATGATCGACTCCTCTTGAAGGAAGGACCGCACTACCCCCAGCAGCCTCGGTTGTGGTGGCTGCGAGTTCAGTACTCGCGGCATCCGTTACCTCGCCAACTTCAATCGGCGTGGCTGCCGGAGGATCTACAATCGGCGTCCTCTTACTCTTGAATGAAGGGACATTGGCGAAGAGGGCGGAATCAGCAGGTACGCTGGCCTTGCACAAAGCACGGGTCCAACCGGACACAAAAGCCCGCTACAACCGACCGGCAAGCTCAGCAATGATCTGGTTCATTTGAGCCAGGTACCGACCTTCAACATCGTTGAAACCCTCATCGAAGCCCTTCGCATCAGCAGCCTCCACCTCTTTCCGGAGTTCAACGATCCTGGCCTCAGCTTTGTCCGTTGTCCTCTTTGCCCGGTCTTCAGCCCGAAGCCCAGCTACCTTAACAGAATCCCGCTCTGCCTTGGTCACCCCATGCGCCTTCTTCTCCTCAGCCAAATGCATCCTCAGAGTCTTCAAGGTCGCAGCGTTCTTAGCCAAGGCATTCTTCAAGCCGACCAAGTGATGACAAGACTACAATACAAGCAAATCGTTAGGATCAGAAGCTAAAAAAAAGCAATTCTTCACCAAGGCATTCACCACCTATATAGAAGCTGAAGGACCTACCCTTACGGCCGATTTTGCCATCTCTGAGAAGGCCCCCTCCAGGTCTTTTGGAAGACCCTCCGCGTCTTTTGGCAGCAGCGTGCCCTCGGCCAGAGCATACGCCGCGTGTTTGGTCGTCTCAATTGAGTCGGTGACCGTCAAAGGCCGGTCGCCGATCTTCAGCACAGGGATGAATTGTTCGGCAACAAGCGAACTCGGTGCTCCACGGTCAACAACTGTCTTTTTTGACAAAGCCGGGGGAGGCAGAGGGGGTGGAGGTGATGGCATGGTGGTACGGCGGGCTGATGAGATTTGCTCCTTACCCTTGCCCTTCGTTGGCTTGGAACTGACCTCGGCGCCAACTCCCTTCCTTTTCTTGTGAGTTGGGCCCGATTGGCTCTCGCTCGGATCGCTGGAGCCGCCTGTCAGTTTGAGGGTTAGGGCATCCCTTGCTCGCCTCATTTCTTCTTCAGCTTCTGCAGAAAAACCCTCCTCCAAGTCAATATCCTTAAAGAGTCAGCGAAGCTCGGGCTCGAATAATCCCGAGGGGGCTATGATGTGAGCTGACAGCCTGGCTGAGAGCTGGTTGGCCTTCATAGTCTGCGTAGCGTCCGGGATCGTTTGAGTCCTTGGCCCCAACATTGCTGGCACTACTCGGCAAGTCCCCTCTTGATCTGAGGACTGATTTGTACGAATTGATGTACCCGAGGAGGATGGTACACTTCCTATGTCGCCTCTGGATTCTCAACAAACTGTCGATCCAAGCCTCCTGTGCGTTAGCCTTCAATTGATCAATAGTACGTTTCCCTACAAAAAGCAGAAACTTGCATTAAAAACAGATCGTCCACTTTTGAGTTAAATAAAAGAGATAAGAACCGGTCATACCGCAAAATTCAACATGAGGAACTGGGTATATGTGGGGTTCGCTGGGAGCAAATTCGAATTCTCCTCTCACCATGACAAAATGATTGGCGAATTTGTCAGAGTCCGATAAATTTCAGATCAGCCTACGCCGACCCGCTCGACAGGTGAGAAACCTCCTATTGGACATGGTATTGTGACCGACATAGTATATAGCCAACAATTCTTCAACGCCGAAGGCTAGGTTGTACCTCTTGACGAGCTCGGTGATGCCCATCACTATCCTATAAAAATTTATGGTGACCTGAGAAGTTGTTACTTGTAAGGTGGACAGCACCAGCCGAAGGAAGGGGTGAAGAGGAAACCGGACGCCTCCCTTGATGATGGCCATCAGGGGCATGACAATCTGTCGGTCGTCGCTCGTGGAGCTATCTCTCGGGCTTACCAAGTCGATGATAACATTAGCCGGGATGCTATACGTTTGACGCAAGTCCGCTAAACTATCTGGGTGGTCGAAGAATCGGGTATACCGATTACTAATCGGTGTGTCATCCTCCGGTAGTCCAGAGGAACCACTCGGTCCTGGCTTAGCGGACTCGGACGACAGCACCTGAGCCTAATCCACCTCAGGCTCGGACATCCTATTCAAAAAGGGGCAGGATGTTAAAAATCACTAGAAACCTAACGAATCCGCATTTCCAAAGACGGAGACCGGTCATTGAAATTAATGGTCGACCTCTAACTGGGGCTGAATGTAGCGGCCCCAGCAGACAATCTCCTAATAGAAAACGCGAGGAAACTCCAGAAAGCGTAAACAAGAAAAAAAATCGAAACGAACGGGAAAATGTTCGACGAAAAAACTTGAAGGAATCGGAAACATACCTGACAAATCGGCAGTTGCAAAATCAGCGGTCGCAAGTTGAAGATCGGAAGTGAATCACTCTGAAGCTCTGGAAGAATGGAGGAAAAGAGAGGGCACTCACGAAAAGACCCGTTCTCTCTCAAAAGATGCACTATTTATAGCAGGGCACAAAATTCGAAGCCCCACGCGCGAGAAATGAAGCGTTTTGCCCTCATCCGTCGGATCGCATTCCACGTGGCATGATCTCCGAGGGCGACGGTTGGTCTAGATAGCATTCTCTCGGCGTGTGATTACGGCCTTGTCGAATCAATCCCTCTCTTCAGTCGGTTCTGAACTTTGGGATTGAGGGGCTATTGTGGTAGGCCGAAATACAAAAAGAATGGGCCGAAGGGCCATAGTCGTCATCAGCCCATTCTTGCTTGGCCCAAGAAGTATTAGGCCCGACAACTACACTACTAACTCATGGGTTAGGGGCTGAATAACTTACGATCGATCCCACTTGTTGGCTACTCGGTTCTAGATACCTGCGAGTTCGGCCTAAAAGTCGGTAGTTCACAGGTCAAAACCGGCTCATTGACTCTTGGAATCATCATTCGTCCGGACGATGGAACGATCCCTGTCCCTTGGCTTAAGCGCCTAGCTCCCATCGCTCGGCCTCCTCCATTAAACCTACCCTCCGCCTTTTAAGGGTCCATGTCATTCGCCTTTCAAGGGAACGTGCAGATATGCCCGTCCGATCCGCACGGATATGGGACACATAGCAGCACCCCCGTGGTCTCCGGACCACGACCTATACTCTCGGCCGACGGTTGGGTTCCAACTCTATAAATACTCCAACGGCACTCCTACTACAGGTAGAGGCATGCTCGCGCTAAGATCACACTTTCAAGTTCTTTTTACTCTTCCTAAAGCTAACTTGATTGTCGGAGCGCCCACCGGAGATCCAACCCCGGTCGGCGCTAACTTAGTGTTGAGTGTTTTGCAGGACGATCGAGAAGGTTCAATACATCCACCCAAAAAGTCTAATTCGGATTCCATACCCCACAACTGGTACTATTGTTTGCCTGTAACAATAATTGTCCCCACGCAGTCTGTCGCCTGACATTCGTTATTCGTCGCCCATCCCCATTGACCGTCATCCGTCGTGATGTTGTGCATTGCCGCTTTGTTTCATTCTTCAATCGCCCGTCCCTATGTTTGGTTGAATTGTTTCGTTCTTCAATTTATGCTTTCTACAATGCAACTGATTTGACAATAAAATCTCTAAATTTTCTCAAGCTCCCAAGAATACGTTAGCACTTTTTTTAGTAGTGAAATCGGATGTGTGGGACACTGAGATTGAGAGTATCTTTAGTGTTTTTTGAATATCAAGACTAAAATATAATACCAAAAAGATGATGGGATGAAAAACCTACTTGACACTAAAAAATAAGACTAAAAATTAAAGGGACACTTATTTTTTGGTCCTATCTTTATGTGTTTACTAGTTTTTCATCCACTTTTAAAGGTTATGTTTTGGTTCTTTCTTTTAAAAATTACCCAAATTAATCTTAATTTTAAAAATTGTACAATTCAAGTACCCAACTCCCAAAAAAATGGAATACTAAAATTTCATTACAATATCAGTTCGGGCACTAAGCAAAACATGAGATCATTGGATCAAGGTTTAGAGAAAATATTTCCTATTAGCCCAAAAATCTCTCTTCCTAACTTGCTACAAAATATTTTGTTGTTTTGCAATGGAAAATTTGCAGATTACGGTAAATTTTTGCAACTCCAAAATATTATGTTCTTTTACGATGGTAAATTTCTGCAACTCCCACATATTTTGTTCTTTTGCGATGGTAAATTTATAGATCATAGTAAATTTTTGCAATTCCAAAATATCTTGTTATTTTGTGATGGTAAATTTACAGATTATGATAAATTTCTGCAAAATCCATCGTATAATGATCGATCAATATCATACTAAACGAATACTACAAATAAGAACAACAATAAAATAAATTTCACTCACCGCTGAATCCGAACTGTCTTCGATAAGTATTATTTAGGCTCGACGATTTAATCTCTCCTCCTAACTCGCAACACTCAGACTCCACTGAAGAATAACAGAAAATTGACAATTCTTTGTCATACTGGATGACGAATATTAGAAATTTGAATTTCGAAACATAAAGAAATGAAAAAGAAATGATTTCGTGCAAGGATAAAAAAACTCCAGTGATATTCTCAAGATTCCTGTGAATCACTAAAACAAATTTCGTGAAAGTGTTATATTAATTTCGGTGAAAAAAAATGAAAAAGATATGATTGTTTGGATCATGATTTTCGTAACGAAAGTCACTAAAACAGATTTCGGTTATTTTTTTAAGATTCCGGTGATATTCTCTAGATTCGTTGAAAAATATTTATCATATTTTATTCTACATTTCAAGCTAATTACTATATGATTTTAAACATTCCAAATCAGGAATTATATGTTTTCACTTAAGAGAGAATAAAAGAATAAACCAACACTCAAAAGTAATAGCAAAAATATCAAACCATGTAAAAATAAGATAGAATGAAACCTACGTTGTCTAGGCTAATAGGATCCTAATTTAAATTACCCAAAATTAAATTCCTCTTAATTTAACTTATTTATTTTTTAGTTAGATGATGCTAAAAGCATGCACCTAAAAGAGCTAGTTTTATGTTATGTCCACAACACCGATAGCGAGTAAAGACCAAAGAAGGCCGAAGATTCACTCAAGAACAATCTGCAAAATAAACCTAACTAAAAAACCCTCCAAGATTTTTGGGATACTGGGCTTTTTATTCATGTTATTTCTAACCCACTAGTTATATATATTCCATATTAGCAATAATAGCTGGTCTAAATTTTTTTTTTTTTCAATCTACAACCCACTCTTTATTGGAATAGTCATTTTGCTTAAAGACCATTCCACTAGCTACGTGTAGTCAGTCCATTCTCACTAGACAAATCTCAAATTCTACTTTTGTTGTCTGTTTATTTTCACATTCCATCCTCAACGCCTCTTTTCAACTAATTTTGTCTTCTATTAACAAGAAATTTTCTTCATACTTGTAAGTTTATTTTTAATAAAATATTTATTATTGTCGGTGAAGGAGATTTTTCTATTTTTAGTTTTTCAGTACCATATGTATATATCATGCATAGATGAGATAGTAATTATAAATAATTTATTTAAAAAAATTGAATTTTACTTTTTAAAATTAGTCATGTTAACTTGGATAGCAAAAATAGAGATTAGAAAGTATGACTGAAATACATAGATAAAAAGATAAGTAGACCAAAATAGAGATTTTTTTTTGTACTTTTAACTAGGTAAAGTAAAGAGAAAGATTGGAGATGCTCTTAAGTGGCCTCCGAAGAGCATCCACCCCTCCCAATGTATTGTGTTTTGATGTTCAATTTATATCCCTCAAAATTTACGGAAGGACAAGTCAAATAGAAATTCCAGATTTTCAACAGGTAGGTATTTGAATTTTCTTGCTCAATGCTTTATGTTTCTATAACAGCTTGGTAAGACTAAACATATGTGTTTTAACACGCAGTGTGCCTGTAATTTTAGTACCGATACAAGTATGTGTTGAAATCGCTACAAATGACAATGTAGCGCTGAAGATAATATTTCCTAAAAAATATGACAAGTAATCGATTTGGATATCCATCTTACGGTTGAAAAAAAAAAAAAAAAAAAAAAAGGACTTGTCACCCATACCTGGTGAGAGTTATTATAACATGATGATGGAAATCAGAAATCAGCTACCTGTTCAATAGATATAAATTCCCAGCATGGAAATTAGTTGCAATATCACACTGCATACCAATGCATATTCAAAGTACTATCCAATAAGCATCCTGCAAAAAAGCAACTTTTTTCTCAGGTTATAAAAGATCTGGATGTCTTTACATAAAATACAAACTAGAAGCTTATCGCAAATAAAAAGTCAGTGGTTGAAAATCTGAAATTTATATATAAAACCCTCATCCCCTTTTCCTGAGAAATGTTGACCAAATTTTGAAGAACTTCTATATAGGTTTCCAACAGGAAAGACCAAACATGACTCTCCCCTTCCATCCCTCTAACAGCCAATGACTAGCCTCATCAACAAAAAAATCCTTATGGTATCCATTTCTCAACTTAGCTTTCATTTTCTTCATGATTTCTTGGCTCAGAGGAAGTTGCATGAACCCGGTCCTCTGAGTCCGAATTTGCCACTGTTTGTATGTCTCTGGCCTTTTAGCTCTCTCCAATCCTTCACACGCAACGACATTCAATATCTCATTTCCCCAAATCTCCCTCTCAAACACTATTCTATCCTCATTTTCGCGTGGCAAATTGGCCTCAAACATATCAAACAATGCAGCAAAGTGGAATAAAGCCTCGCGAAACCGAGATATGAAAAATGGGGAATTATGAGTTGCATTGACTATCCCATGGATGAAAATATCCGGATTAATCCTCCTGATTAACTTCAAAACAGCGTCCCGTGGACTATCCTCGATAAGTGTGTCATCGAGCAGGTACATAAGCTGGTACGAACAAATAACAACCACCACCCCACCTTTCTCAATTCCCAAATCCTCAACATTTAGAGTTTCCCATTTTTGTGCAAACCCGTTGTACTGAAAGGGAACGTTAAACCTCTCGCAATATTTTGCTAACCGCCGCCCTATTTCCTTGACCGTATAACCTGGCCTGGAACCTGCCACGGGTAGGTTGATTCCTGTGATCCGAAGCCTGGGGGGACCTCTGGGCCTTGTTGAAAGTCGTTGAATAAGTGGAGGCCAATGAAGCCCGCACATGATACCAAAATGAACAATGTGAATAGTATCTGATTTCTGAGCTAAGTCCATGATCATTTGGACTGAAAAGAAATATGATATTTCCATGAAGGGGAAGGTTGAAAGGTAGAGCTTATAACCTTTCAACAAATGACTATCCGACAAATTGAGGTCCCAAAGGGCTTTGGTTTGTAGGCTTCCAGTGCCCAACAAGCGTGCCTCAAGGCTGTTAGCAAAGTAATGCGCTAACCTTTGGGATCCATCGCCCAAAGGAGACGAACGCAATCTTATCTGCTTCAACAGATTAACTGCACTTCTGTGATCGTTATTTGCCACAGATTCCATACACTCTATTAGCAGATTCCTCATATCTATTGCTTTCCGTTTAGTAACCCCTTTTCGAGTAAAGGCCAAATCAATATTTGACACTTTTGCGATCGCATTCTGTTGTGAATCCGTATTAGCCTCGCTACCATCATATAAATTCAACACCTTAGCGAACATCTCATGTAAAATAGACTCTTCAGGATAGGTCACGAAATGTTTGTTTCTTCTCATTTCATCTTCTACATCACTTTCCTCTCTGTGAAGACTTATCCTTTCCCTCAGTAAACTCTCTTGCAAATCCCCTTCATCCTTTTCCACCATCTCCAAAATCAGTTCCTTGGGATTACAAAAGGTCAATCTGTTTGCCTCATAATCAAGAATTCCACCATCTGCAATTGGGAAATTAGGCACAGTATGACAAAAGTTAGGATGACAAAAGTTAGGAGGGAAGAATGACAGGGGATTGGTTAGGAAGGTATGGTCAACAGAAGTGTGAGTAATGCTATCACATGAACTGCTGCCTGTATCCTCATGAGAGATATGTTGATGGGAAAAGGAAGGGTATTCGTGATTAAGGATTTCCAATAAGGATTTTTCAGCAGCATGAAGAGTGGAATCCTGGATCATGAATTGCCTCTCCTCAAAATCATCATCTTCCATTAACACCTGGTTCATGTACCGTAGAACAGAACTGCAGTCATTTTCTTCTGCTAAATCTCTTTTCACGCTCTCAGACAAATCCTTGACATTCGAATTTAAGGGAAAATCCATGATATGATAACTCAAGAATGTTCAGTTAATTTTGGAAATAGTATGAAGCCAATAGGCTGCAACAAAACTTCTGCAAGCGAAACCAGTTGAAAATCCAAATTCACTATATGAACCTATAATAGAATAATTTTGCAAGTTAGTATTGAATTTGGAAATGTCAGGTTACAAAGCTTGACAAGGTGAAAGAACTATGCAAGAGGCTATAATAAAAATTTGAAAAAAAGATATCCAATCTAGTGTACAAGGCTGCATAGGGCCTCGAATATATAAACACATAAAACCCAGGTAGGAATTGGCGAATTTGTCATTACCTCTATACAGTGTGGGCCGAGAATATATAAACAGAAGTAACCAAGATGAAGGGAGGAATCGATATAAAAAACCTTGAAATTCAAAGAACCTGATGTTGGATTGGTTCCCTGTTTCACCAAAATCCAAGACGGGAACAAGCAAGTAGAACATCATACCTCAAATAACACCAAAGTCCATACGTATCGTCCATCACATTCTGATGGTATGGTTTTGTCAGAATGACAGTTTCAGAGGCACACAATTTTTTAATAGCGACCCACAACCTATAGACTTTTTTGTGAAATGTTTATGAATAGATGATACCACATACTATTCAAAATTCCAACTTTTTGACACTCGGAACTCAACAAGAAGCTTCCCTTCAAGAGTTCAGAACAGGTCATGCACCTACCTTTGTCTTAATCGGGGGTCCTCAGTCAATATAAAGTAGTACACTCTCATCCTCAATTGGATTTCAGTTTTCTTCGTCTCTTTGCAAGCCAACTTATTTGACTTTGTTGCTTGGCCCAATTCAAAGAATCGTTCAATGTTTGAGTTGCTGTGAGTTTGGCATAATCCTAGGTAGCTTCAGTGGGTTTAGCTTAGGGATGGCATTTTGCTCCGATTCGACGAATATCCGAACCGTAACCGATTTTTTTTTCCCAAACCATAACCGAAATTTTTCTCGTGAATATGGTTATGGAGGAGACAAGTTAATATCCAATCAGATACTGTTCGGATATGATTATTGTTAAATATTTGAAAATAACCGAACGGATATTCGAACCGAACCGAACAGTATATATATAATCAAAATTAAAACTAAAACTCCTAATATATAATATAACATATATATAATATAATATACTAAAATGTCAATTTTTGTTAAGCGGCAGTAGTACTCAAATATCAGAGTACCCACTACCCATCCTTAGCTTATGTCTTAAGACTTCTCTTGTATCTTTTTCTTATTTTTATGATTTCACTTTGAGGTTGTATTCTATTGTTAAACTGTTTTTTATTTCTTTGCATTGTTGATTTAGTTAGTAATGTCTGAATCGTTTTTGGTTACTTACAATTTCTGAATTTCTTTTAATGGTTATGTAATATGTGATGTGTTATTTATGAGTTTGGTTTGTTACTAAAATATGAATGGGAATTCTTTTTTTTTAAAATCGCATTCGGATCGGTTTAGGACGGATTCGAAGAAAATTACGGATATCCATTTGGTTTAGAAATTAACCGATATCTGTTAGATATGGTTATGGTGCACCAATTTTAATCTTCGACGGATATCGGAGCGAATACGGTTATCGGTTAGTATTCGGATATCGGATATGGATATTCTAATATCCACTTTGATCCGCTCCATTGCCACTCCTAGTTTAGCTTATGGCTCTACAACTGTCGATAACCGTTGGAAACTAAAAATACAGGTCATCTGTCATGTCTTCTTTTTATTTTTTTTCGCCTTGCTAACCACCTAATAGATAATACATATATGAGAGTACAAAATTCACATATATCAATTTGCAAATATTAATGTACTTTTTACAGATATAATTTCACTTTTTACTTATTATTCATCGTCCTAAAGATTGTGGATATCATCGAAGTATGAAAGATGTAAATCATATGCTATGTCTCATCCCGAAAGAGTACCTTCCACTTTTGTCTTTGTTTTCTACTGTTGTGAGGCATTTTTCTTCACATTTCACTGACAACTCTCATCATTCTTGTATCTACTATGTTGTGTACATGCTTTGGTGTTTACAAATTCTACCAGTGCACAACCATATCAGCAAGTTGAACGAGTTGTGATTCTAAATATGTAATATACCTAATTTGCACGAGATATAATATTAGCACAAGATAACAAAATCTGTAAAAGTACTTCCATTTGCACATCTGACCAAACAACCAAACAGCTACTAGCATAAGAAACATTTACAAGAACGAAGCGGTACACCAGTCACTGGGTCGATCTCCACCAACAACGCAGAAAACAGAAGGAAGAACACATGTATGAAAAAAATCTTAACAAGCACATTGTATCTGATAAGTATACAGGATCTAAATCTTGACAAGCACACCGTAGCTGATATATTCAAAACCATGTTGAGGGTTCTTCAAAAACACAAGCGGTAAGCTTTTTGCCACGGGATATCCTAGAATACCACTAAACTTTATCTGGTAACATTTGTACATGATACGCCATTCACTTAACCAAGGTTCTTCAAAAACACAAGCAGTAAGCTTTTTGCCACAGGATATCCTAGAATACCACTAAACTTTATCTGGTAACATTTGTACATGATACGCCATTCACTTAACCAAGCGTCGTCTGCAAGAGATAAGGTAATTTTCCAGATGACCTGAAAGCAACAAACAAATTCAGCTCTTATTGAACTCCCATGAAACTTACAAAATTTAAAGCCAAGGGTCGAACTTATACAACTTAACACCTGAGAAATGTATGGCCTTGGTGTGCATATGAAAAAGTAGAAAAAATATTTGTTTCCATGTCAACTATACCCTAATAGAATACAATACTCGTAGATGTGTGCGTGCGCGCACCTGCCTGTGAGAGAGAGAGAGAGAGAGAGAGAGAAGTAATCAAAAGTTTAAGAAATCAGTACAGTTTCCCTGAATTGTCATACATCCTTGCCAGCTACGTACCTTGGGAACAGACCCTAATCTGCAACCGAGAATTATAATAAGCACTCACTAAATACTTCTATGCAGGTACCCAACAAGAGCTAGCATATAAAATCCGGCCCTTCCATCCTTGCAACATCCATTGACCATCTTCGTTGATCATAAAATCTTCATGGTAACTTGCGTTCACCTTACCCTTGAATTTCTTTACAAGTTCCTGCCTCAATGGGAGGATCCTGAAACCAGCCCTCACATTGCGAACTTGCCACTGCTTGTATGTCTCAGGCCTCTCTACCCTTTCCAAACCCTCGCATGCAATTATATTCATAACCTCGTGCCCACAGAACTCTTGCTCGATATTCCTCCTTGGCTGATCCTCGCTGGGTATAGTAGAGTCAAACATATCAAACAGTGAAGAGTAATAGAAAAGAGCCTCGCGAAACCGAGTGACAAAGAACGGGGCATTAAAGGATCCATTAACAATAGCAGGGATGAAAATGTCCGGGTTCATCTTCCTTATCAACGTCAGAACAGCATCTCTTGGACTATCCTCCACAACTGAATCATCAAGCAGGTTTTTAAATCTAAAGAGACAATTCACAGCAACCACCTCATCATTGTGTATGTTGAGGTCCTCAATTTTGATAGTTTCCCATGTCTGAGCAGCTATGTCATGGTATTGAAATCGAACATTAAACCGTTCACAGTACTTTGCCAAGCGACGCCCTGTCTCCTCAACAAACTCTGAAGGACGGAAACCAGGTTGTGGAAGCTCAATCCCAGTAATTCGAAGTTCGGGGGCCCCACCAGGCTGGGCTGAGAGATGTTGGATAAGCATGGGCCACTGAAAACCATATTGGATGCCAAAATCAACAATATGAAGCTTTTTCTTGCTAGAATTGATTGCTAAATCTGCAATCATTTTGTTTGCAAAGCAAAACGACATTGTCTTGAATGGGCAAGCTGAAAAATAAGTCTGGTAAGCTTTCAACTTTTCGGCTGCTGAAATCCTCTTGGAATCTCGGGCTGCATAGAGCTGGCTTCCAGTGCCAGCCAATCGTGCCTCAAGGCCACTGGCAAAGACATTTGCCAACCTCTGAGACCCATCACCAGTAGGAGAACAGTGCTGCCAAATGTTCTTTAGTTGTTCATATGCACCCCTGCGATCCTCAGCAGCAACAGATTGTGCGCAAAGATTCAAGAGGGTCCTCAAATCCACCACTTCGTTCTTATTTCCCTGTTTCTTATTGCGAGTCTTCCCACCTTTAGATCCACCCGGCTGCGCATTCTGTTGGGTGGTCTTGGTTGCTTCTCTCTGCACTTCTTCATCAGCATCACAGCTTCCAGGATCCGCTTTACCACACAGCAGAACCTTATCAAGCATGTCAGATAACTTAGTCTCTTCCATTTAACACCAAAGCCCGTATGTATTGTCGATGATATAGTTTTGTAAGCATGATAGTTTCAGAGGCACATGATTTGTAGACTTTGTTGTAAATTGTTTACGAATCGATGATACCACATACCAACTTTTTTACACTCGGCACTGTTAAGATGGCTACCAAACGTTGGTTGGTATAACTAAGACATCAAGAGTTTAGATAATTCAACATGGCAAATACAGAAGACGACTTTTAAACCAGAAAATGAGCATCTGATTATGCTATTCCAAGTCACGTGATTCTCCAGTAAGACCTCTTTTCATTCTCAATTATCGTTCCACGTTATGCTGGTAGCTCTCAACAAATTTAGTAGTTTAAAATATTTAAGACGTGTTTACACTCGCGCTTTCTGATTTACTCAGTCAAACATACGCTTATCATTAAATGGGTACAATATTTATTCAACAAGTAAGAGAATTATCTCTGTTGTTTCAGAACAAACCTTCGTCTTAATCAGGGGTCCTCAGTCAATATACACTCTTATCCTCTATTGGATTTCAGTTTTCTTATCTTTTTGCAAGCCAACTTATTTGACTTTGTTGCTTGGCCCAATTCAAAGAATCATTCAATGTTTGAGTTGATGTGAGTTTTGTCATAATCCTAGGTAGCTTTGGTGGGTTTAGCTTATGGCCCCACAACTGTCGTTGAAAACTAAACATACAGGTCGTCGTCATGTCCTTTTTTATTTTTTTCCTCAACATAATAGAGAATACATATGCTAACAGATAATACACATGTGATCGTATATCAATTCACATTTGCAAATATTAACGCACATACTTATGGCCAGTGGTTTGCCCGGTCGTTAATTTTAGAATCTTAAGAACTAATTGCAACAAGTGAAGCATACCCAAGCTGGTCAAATACCATGATTATCAAAAACAATATGAATGCAATTTTTACGGATATAATTTCACTTTTTACTTATTATTCATCACCTTAAATGTTGTGGATTCAACCGAAATAGTTGTCAATAGCTGCAGTAAAAATTAGGGTTTTCTGAAAAAGGGACATTAATGCTCCCAAAAATAGAGTTCCAAATAATGGCCATTGAATATTTAGAAATAGCTCCTCTAGTTGTTTTCTTTTCACCTGATGGCTATAGGTTTTGCCCTTTTTATTCCAAATTTTGTTGGTTTTGTACACACAATTGGAATGTGATTAGCATCGAAGGTAAGGAAGATGTAAAACATATGCTGTCTCATCCCACCAACATACCTTCCTCATGTGTCTTTGTTTTATACTGTTGTGAGGCATTTTTCTTCACAAATCACTGATAACCCTATCCTCCTTCTATCTACCATGTGTTGTGTACATGCTTTGGTGTTTACAAATTCTACCAGTGCACTACCATATCAGCAAGTTGAATGAGTTATGATTCCAAATTTGTATACCTAATTAGCATGAGACTGTGCACGAGATATCGTGCAAAGCACGTAGTATAATATTAGTACAACATAACAAAATCTGTCAGAGTACATCCATTTGCACATCTGGCCAAACAACCAAACAGCCACTAGCTTAAGAAATATTTACAATAAAGAAGCAGTACACCAGTCTCAGAGTCGATCTCTACCAACAATGCAGAAAACAAAGGGAAGAACATATGATTATGGTAGACTATTTTTACATCCATATATTTAAAACCATGTCGAGAGTTTCTTCAAAAACACAAGCAGTAATCTCTGTGCCACAGAATATCCAAGAGTCCCGGTAAACTTAATCTGGTAACATTAGTACATGATATGTCATTCAATTAACCCATATGCATCGTCTGCAGAGGAGAAGGTACAATCCAAGATGACCTGAAAGCAACAAACAAACAAACAAACAAACAAATTCAGCTAAGGGTCGCACTTATACAACACGTGAGAAATGTATGGCCTTGGTGATCGTATCGAAAAGTCGAAAAATATTTCTTTTCATATAAAAATATACCCTACTAGAATACAATACTCGTAGGTGTGTGTGCGCGCGCCTGCCTTACATAGAGAGAGAGAGAGAGAGAGAGAGAGAGAGAAGTAATCAAAAGTTGAAGAAATCAGTACCGTCACTCGAATTGACACACATCCTTGCCAGCTACCTTAGGAACGAACCCTGGTCTACAACTCAAAACTATAGTAAGCGTGCGCTAAATACTTCTATGCAGGTACCCAACAAGAGCTAGCACATAAAATCCGGCCCTTCCATCCTTGCAACATCCATTGACCATCTTCGTCGATCATAAAATCTTCATGGTAACCTGCCTTCACCTTTCCTTTGAATTTCTTTATGAGTTCCTGCCTCAAGGGGAGGATCCTGAAACCAGCCCTCACATTGCGAACCTGCCACTGCTTGTATGTCTCAGGCCTCTCTACCCTTTCCAAACCCTCGCATGCAATTACATTCATAACCTCGCGCCCATAGAACTCTTGCTCAAAATTCCTCCTCTGCTGATCCTCACTGGGTATAGTAGTGTCAAACATATCAAACAGTGAAGAGTAATGGAAAAGAGCCTCGCGAAACCGAGTGACAAAGAACGGGGCACTGAAGGATCCATTAATAATAGCATGGATGAAAATGTCCGGGTTCATCTTCCTTATTAACTTCAGAACAGCATCTCTTGGACTATCCTCCACAACTGAATCATCAAGCAGATTTTTAAATCTAAAGAGACAATTCACAGCAACCACCTCATCATTGTGTATGTTGAGGTCCTCAATTTTGATAGTTTCCCATGTCTGAGCAGCTATGGCATGGTACTGAAATCGAACATTAAACCGTTCACAGTACTTTGCCAAGCGACGCCCTGTCTCCTCAACAAACTCTGAAGGACGGAAACCAGGTTGTGGAAGCTCAATCCCAGTAATTCGAAGTTCGGGGGCCCCACCAGGCAGGTCTGAGAGATGTTGGATAAGCATGGGCCACTGAAAACCATATTGGATGCCAAAATCAACAATATGAAGCTTTTTCTTGCTAGAATTGATTGCTAAATCTGCAATCATTTTGTTTGCAAAGAAAAGCGACATCTTCTTGAATGGGCAAGCTGAAAAATAAGTCTGGTAAGCTTTCAACTTTTCGGCAGCTGAAATCCTCCTGGAAGCTCGGGCTGCATAGAGCTGGCTTCCAGTGCCAGCCAACCGTGCCTCAAGGCCACTGGCAAAGACATTTGCCAACCTCTGAGACCCATCACCAGTAGGAGAACAGTACTGCCTAATGTTCTTTAGTTGTTCATATGCACTCCTGCGATCCTCAGCAGCAACAGATTGTGCGCAAAGAATCAATAGGGTCCTCAAATCCACCACTTCGTTGTTAGTTCCCTGCTTCTTATCGCGAGTCTTCCCGCCTTTAGATCCAACCGGCTGCCCATTGTGTTGGGTGGTCTTGGTTGCTTCACTCTGCACTTCTTGATCAGCTTCACAGCTTCCAGGATCCGCTCTACCACACAGCAGAACCTTATCAAACATATCAGATAAATCAGACTCTTCCTCATAAACTGCCGAAAACTTGCTACTTCTCTCTTCTTCTAAATCAGCATCGTCGCGGTGATGATTCTTCCTCCCCCTCGAGCCATTAGGCGAGTTTTCCCTTTCGTCTTTCTCCACCTTGACTGCAACCTTTGGAGACTCTTCCTTTGACCCTGGAGGCAACGTATGGCTCTCCAAATCAATAACCAATTGACAATTATTAGGAAGGAACTTGCTAGCTTCCTCTACCCCTCTCTTGAACTGCAAGATGGAGTGTCTATCACTAAACATGTTTTGAACCAGAGCACTTATAGAAGAGTTCATTGGACCATTACCATTATCAATAAAACTCTTCATAGAGCTAAATGACCACTGCGATGTTGTCTCAAAAGGCTCATGAACAGACGGTTTGTACTCTCCAGGATCAACAATCCATGGAGAATCAATGGAGTTGCCACAGCTAGCGTTACTGTTAGTACTCTGTTCACTGGGGCTACTAAATAAGTATTCATGTGGGCTTTCGGCATTTTGATTCAAGTACAGAGGGGGTTGGTTGGGGGAATCAGGATATTTCTCACCAATAACATCATACAAGGATTTCTCAGTAGCTTGTAGGGCCAAAGGATCATGGAACATACTGGGTTTTTGCTCCATGTTCTCTTCCATGAGTATTGTGTTTATGTACTTGAGAACATCATCAGAAAAGTCACTATCATCTGGAGAGTTGACTTCTGAGCTTCCACTTGACATTGAAGCAACAAAACTCAGTTTGGTATCAGGGGGATCAAAGGGAAAGTCCGTGAATTTAAGATCTCCCGGGTCACCTTGAAATTTGAATGTGGTTGCATGATTTTCAGACAGATTGAAGGCGGGTAAGAAGGCATCATCATCGAATTTGAAATCATCAATCGAATCGGAGAATTCAGTGAAACGTGGATCCATGACTGTATGCAACTCAAAAGCCCTGGAAAAATTATTAAAACACTCGTAATAACTTTTAACCCAATTAAAGTGTTTTTCAGGAAGTAAGCTTTGTACATCCAATTCTAGGTTTGAAATCTAATCACAGAAAATATGTTATAGAACGGGAAAAAACAAAACGATAGCTAATTACTAATCCAACATCATAATATATAAAAAAAATCCAAAGTTAAAAGGAGAAGAAAAGAAACTATGGATCACAATAACACACGCTAATATAATTTAAAGAATCAACAAAGGCCATAGCTTGGAGTTGGAAACAAATTATTCGCCGTACAAATTACATACTTCATTAGAAAAACAAACAAAATTCCTAGCCACTGGCAAGCCACAAACAACATCGAAACAGAAGCTATACCAAGTAAAAAACAATTATACAACCTTTCCAGAATTTCAATCTATCTTATGGTACTTAGAATCAACTCGCACAAGAAAAAAGCACAAGAAGGCAAAAAGAAAAGAATCTAGCTTTAACTTCAAGAAACCCTAGAAATGACAAGCAATAGCAAAGTGAAAGTTGAGATGCTTTTGCATACCTTGGAGAGAGAAAGAGAGAGAGCGCACAGAAGCAGATGCGAGGAGGCAGAAGGTGCTATATGAAAAAGGGTGATTGTGGAAGGGTGAGAGGTTTGACTGTTCTGATAAATCTTTTACCAGTATTATCAAAATCTTTTCTATAAATCACAAGGGATGTATCCTCCTGGAAACAAGATATTAGGAAGACACTACCCGATAAATGTGGCCAATGATGCGATTTATACATAAAAAGAAAGGGAGAATTACGAAAATAAATGTCGACTGAAAATAATCTCCACAATTATAGTATACAGTCTTAAAATTATTAAAGCATAATTTTTAAAAAAATAATTTCTAAAAAATGTGACGATACACATTATAACAATAATACTTTTCTAGCAGTTATCAAACAATAACATGTAAGTCGTCATTCCACTATAATACAACTTGTTCATCTTTAGAATACAAGTCACTTTGTTTTAAAGTACAAATTAATATTGTCAGTTTCAAAAAGATATTATGATAATAAATGTGTACGATCACTATATTTTAAGAACTATTTTTTTAAAGACTATATTTTGATAATTTCAAAATTGTTGATCACAATTGTAGAAATTATATTAAGTTCACGCCACTATTTTGTTATTCTCCCCATAAAAAATTACTATGTCCTAATTTTTGGAGGCCCCTATAAGAGAAATTAAACTGAGGTCATTTATGATATTTCAAGACAAAATATGAAAAAGTAAATTACTTTTTAAAAATAAAGTCAAATATTCATCGGCATGGAAAAATTATAAAAGCAACACCCAAACAATATTTTAAAAGCATCACTTATCTCTTCCTGATCATAAAAAATAAAAAATTATAAATTATAAAATTACAGAAGCGTCACTTAGGTATTAACACTTGCAATTTTAGTAGCTAAAGTATTAATAATGATCACACAATCAACCTTATTTATCCGCTCATGTAGATAGTCCATTCAACTTTTTTTGTAATTTTGTGAGTTTTAAAATTGTGTATGTATCTTATTGAATACATTATTTTTGAACTTTTATAATGAGTATCAACCTGGAAAGGATTTTAAATTTATAAGTTTTTTTGAACGTAAAGCACGATACTTCTGTCTTTAGCTGAAGACCGGCACCGAAAGGAGAGAAGAAGAAGATTAGAGTTATAGGATTGTTAGGGTTAAAGCAAAATGGGTTCAATCAATGAAAATAAATTAGTACAAAAAAAAAAGTATCTGTGAATTACACTCTCTGTCATATAATATAGATTAATATATCCTGAGAAAGAAAAATATCTATCGGTAATAATCGGTAAAGTTTGTCAACGTATTCATTGGCTCGATTCGAGTTTTTGCACTATTCCAACAAAATTTTAAGTAAGTTTGATCTATCTTTATTATTGGGTTTTTTCTCTTTACTTTAATTTTCTACTCTTATTTGTTTTGCATCAATTTTTATGAATTATTAATTTATCTGGACGAGATAAATAAGAAAAAAAAAATCAAATTCAAAAAAAAAAATATTAAAGACAATAATAATGATAAAACATCTGCTTTGAATTATTTTTATTTTTAGTAATTTTTTTAAAACTTTTGATCATAAGATTTTTTTTAAGTTTTTCTTGTCGAGACAAATAAGTTCTAAAGAAAAAAAAAATTAACTTAAAACTGACAAACACGAAAAATATTAAAAATATTAAAAAAATAATCAGCCTAAATTAGACATTTGTTACTGGAATCTTTAGTGCACTCCCAGATCCCCATAAAACTTTCCTCAAGCTTTGACTATGATGATACCCACACCCTATTAGGTGGTGCTTTAAATTTAAAAATGTCTCATAATATGGTACTAACAATATTGAGATAGTGTTTTTTTTTCTTTTATAATTATAATATGAATATGCAAAGAAACGAAATCTCTTTTAGTAGTGCATAAAATCACATATACAAATAGATTACTTTACACGCCAATAGAGTATTAATATCATTATTATACTTCCATTTGCAAAGAGTGTCATCAAACCTATGTCCGATTTACAAATTAAGTACCACCACGCGTTAAAAAGGCTAAACAATTGTGACATCTTATTTCACATTGAAAGTTTATATAGGTGATATTGGATATATAATGAATCATGTATACAATTACTAATAACTTGGGCTTAAGTATTCTGGGTCATGTAGTTAGACTTTAACAAGTTATTGGATCAGTGATTTACATGGAGCGTTACAAATGATATCAGAACAATCCGTGTACACAATCGAATGTGGGATCAGGACTTTATTTGGTCACTAGGGGACAAACCTGGGGTTAGGCCGTGGTGACTCTAGTGTTCAGCCCCTTATGACGGCGCAAGGCCTTAAAAGTGGAGAGATTGTGACATCTCGTCCACATCGAAAGTCTACGTGGGTGATACTGGGTATATAATGAGTCATATATACTATTACTAATAATTTGAGTTTAAATATCTTAGATTATATGGAAATTATTGGACCAATGGTATACATGAGACTTACAACAATAATTTGGAGCCACCATGCACTTGCGAAAACTTAAGCCTAAGTACTGAGCGAGAAAAAGAAGTTAATGTCTTTCTTCTTACTTTTGCTAGCTAGGGTGAATATGTGTGTGTGGAAGAGACAGAAGTGAGGAGTGAAAAGGCAGAACAGAGTGAGTGGAAAAGGAAGGAGGAGAGAAAGAGGGCAGCCCATGTGGGGGTTGTTGGACGCTTGAGATTGAGAGATAATATAAATGAATGAAAAATATTGTGTAGAGCCATAGTGTTAGAAGTTTTTAGGTGGATATTTCATCTCACATTGTAGTTGTCTATTTTTCAAGATAACGGAATCTCTATTTTCTTTGGATGTAAGTATTGGATTTGGGTCAAACCACATAAAATAATAGTGTTTTCGTTTTTTTTAGTGTCTGTTATTTTTTGTTACGTTTCCATTGTGCAAGTTGGATTTTTTTGTTTATTGGAGAAAATAAATTCCAACCACAGCAATTTTGTATACCTAATTTAGATTTAGTGATTTAGTGATAGGTGTGACATGTTGAAAAATCACTTGCAACAAGTGTATAGAGACAAATTAGAAGCAAATTTCATTACTATATATCCAAGCAGATGTGGATAGATAAAATTTACACAAAAAAACACGAGGATAGGAAAGTCTTTTGATGTCTCAAATGATAGATTTGCAGATGACTGTTATAGCAAAGATGTGTTCTCAAAGAGGCGGATCCAAGAATTAAATTTGAGAGTTGCACTGAATTTTGTGTTTATATTCACTGTTCAATACTGACTCGTTTTTCGTCTCAATCTCTTTCATATGTATTATTGATTTCTTAATTAACCTAAATAAGAAAAATTATGTAGTACTTCATGGGGTATGAGTAAAGGTTCCACACAAACGCATAGTAGAGAAAGGATTTAGATTATTGGTGGATGTGTTTTAGAAATACAAAACAAAAGACATCTAAATGTCAGAAAAATAAGAATAAAGATTATTTAAAAAAACAATATGAGTAGCCTAAATGGAGCAGCGTCGTTTTCAAATACGAGGATGCTAATATTAAAAAGAGCCAGAATAATATGTGGTTTTGGACAAAAATACACAACTCCTATGAAAGTAATTCCAACTGTGTCTTTATTTATAAGAAAACTTGTGTTTACCAAATAACGATTGAAATGGACATATGAAGAGATTAATAAATATTAATTATTTAAATGAGTTGCTGTTTTTTGATGAGGTCAAACGTATTAAAAAGGGTGATGTTTATTAAAATTAAAATGGTCCTAATCTCAATGGCTTATTGCTCAAGTACTTCACTACATATTTAACTAACACCCTTGATTTGTTCCTTCGTATGTGCATACGTCAGATTACTTCCAGAGAGAAAAGACACATGGGGTCTGATTGAAAGGATTTTTGAAGAATCTTGTATTTTCTTTTCGTTTTGAATTATTTCTTATTTTAATGAAAAAATTAATTTTAAGATTTGAAAGACTAAAAGTCATTAAGATTAGGTTTGGTAAGTTTTTAGTCTATTATCAAAAGGGTTTAACGTTTTAAATGAGAAAATAAAAAACTATAAAAAAAATATGAATGAAATTTGAAAAATTGTATACAAATAAACAAAAAGATTTCTATTTGGCCAAAATTAACTTAATTAATTATTTTTTGTCTTTATTTAAAAAAATTCACTAAAGACGTAAATAAGGTTTGGACTTATTTTTTGCCTTTTCTGAATTTTTTTTAGTTTTTGAACATAATTTTATAATTTTCTGAAATTTCTTGTCAAGACGAATCAACAACCATAAAAAAATTAATACAAAACAAAAAATTATAAAAAAAATTCACTAAAGGACAAAAAACAATAAGCCAATAAGTCAATAATTACTACAATTCAAATAAAATCATATTTTTTTGTTGTCTTTAAATTAATTTTATTTTTTTAAATAACTTTTTACGTCTCAAATTTTGAAATCAATTGAAATGCATCTCACAAAAATAAAACAATAAAAAAGACAATCCACTTAAGTCAAACTCCTCCTAAAATAGGATTAAACTTTTGATAAAAGCAACCCACATGTTGTCACTCCCGAAGTAAGAAAGGTCGCCATTTCTAACCCAAAAAACAGAAAAACTTCCAAACTACTCAAAAAGACTTCAGATTTGTCAAAAAAAACTTGTACGTGAGCAACGCACATCTTGTCATTCCAGAAGTAAGAAAGGTCGCCTTTTCTAACCCAAAAAAAAAAGTTCCAAACTACTCAAAAAGACTTGCACGTGTGCACTATTTAAAGACAATCAAATAAAAAGAAATTAATAATCGTTAATTCATATTTTCATACTCAACAAGAAAATGACGAAATTGGGTTTACTCGCTTTATTTGAGCAGGATCGCCCGAAAATACAAGACGGCCATGGCTAATTCCCTTCATCAATCCAATAGCTCTCTTTGACTGGCTAAATATAAATTGTAGGAAATTTTGATTAAAATTCTAACAAAGTGACAAGCATGCAGAAATATAAAGATTTATGTGATTCCGCACACTATACTTTTGGCTACATCTTAGGATTGGGCTGGAATCTACTATACGCACAGATATTACAAATACAAGCAAACTATTTTCCTTCACGGTCTTTACTCTTCTTCATCTTTTGCTCTTTTTTTTTTTTTGTGAGCCAACAGGGTGGAGTAAGAGGCGACTGTAATAATTTCTGTGGATGTAATCACAAAAACTATAGATCCACAACGAACTCCGTGAGGGTGACTAGTTTCCACCGCCTCAACTAAAGACTAATGGATTATAAATGGCCTTAACAGGAGATAAGATTCAAAGAATCGTCAATTGCACTATTCAAATTATGCCCCCTCAAACCTCTCTAGCACTTAAACCAATTGAGTGTAAATTATTTGCCATTAAGCTATAACTCTCTTGGCCTTCACCGTTTATGTCTTCATTTACTCCGTTTCGTAAAACCAATGGCTTGTCAAAATTTTGGATGGAAATAAAGGGTAAATAATTATAAAATGTTTGTTTGAGTATTTTTTGCGAAAGGAAATATGAAAAATATATATGAATAGATGGTTGTTATTATCTTAATTAATAATGATATTTACATAAATATAAAAAGATACCGAGATGGGTAAGATATGAATAAGAAAAGAAGCAAGACAAAATTATCCTACTCAAGACAAATAAAATAATACCTTGAATATCTGGAATTTAAAAAAATAAACAAATCTCAAATATAACAAAAATCATTTTTTAACAAGTAACAAACATCCCCAAGAGTATGATCAATGAAATAAATCCAAGAGATATGCACCCATTGGATATAATACATAAGATTTGACATGACAACTAAGGAACAAAAACTCAGCACATGGACAAACTCAACCGCCACCACCACCAAAGTGCAATGAATCTACTCTAATTTTATTTTTTCTAACACGAATCAAACCTTGAAATTTGGACGGAAGTCAAATAGTCTGACAAGAAAATCCAAACTTACTTGATGATCAAGTGATATATAGTTCCACACCCCCATCATCTTTCGTCACCACATATTCTTCCAGAGTTTAAATTCCACAGGCGAAATATCTAAGGACCTTATTTGATCCACAGTTGGATTGTGCTGGGCTTCAGTTCAGGTGGACTCATGGGGTGGTAAATGATTTCTTTTTTAATACGTAAAAAATTTAATCCAAGTAATCTTAACTCACTTATTACTTACAGTCTAATTTATTTTTAATCCCGGCTCAAAATACAACTCCACCCAATTCTATCATAATTTTTTTTCAATTTTTTTTTTCTAATTTTAAATCAGTCCTCAGAAGCAAAGAACATTTTCTAATTCGCATTCCAGTTATTCATCGAAAAGGTGTGGACCTTTATCCTTCATTTCTTCAAACATGTTTTTGTTTAATTTCCTAACCCACTTGATCAGTTCTATCAACAGCAGATGTTCTGCATTTAGGTATATGTCTATTCCTTCACTTAAATTCTCACATGTGTATTATTGTGCAGTTGTTATTATATTTTTGTAATTTATTTTGTGTTTTTTTTTAAATTGCGGTATTGGGTTTTGCAATTTTTTTTTCCGATTTTGTAACGTCCCGATTTCTCGAGACATTAATTAAAATATTTATTTATTTGTTTTATTATTAAAACATAAATTAAAGAAATGTCACTCTTATTATTACTAATTAAATCAGAGTTTTAAAGTGCAAAAGTAAAGTTAACAGAAATACCCCTCGGGGTTTACATTTATTTGAAAAATAAGATAACAAAACATCTAGGGGTAAGACAGCCAAACGCTGTCAAGATCTTCTCCAACAACTCCCAACCCTTCCTGCTTAGGTAGATTCTCCAACCGCTCATCGACATCTGGTATGAAACACCAGGAGCAAAGAAGTTGCTCCAATGAGTAATGAAACTCAATAGGAGATAATACCCGAAAATCAAACCTAGAGATAACATGCATGCTCAACAGGATATACATCGACAACGTAAACGATAATAGAATAAACTGTAGCTAAATATCATATGATAAACACATTGGTATGTTATGATTTGTTCTTTTTAAGTTTCTAGAAATTTCACCAAGGAACGCAGTTTCCTACCAAACTATCTAACATGGGACACTCAGTTAATATTGACCAGTCATTACCTACACAGGGCCTATAGTCTGAGGTTATGTACCCGACTTGAATACTGACCCGACAAGTAAAAAACCTTCTACTGTTCACTCAGGTCAATAATTACCTCACCCTAGTTAGATCCGACCGAACTTGACGTCACCAGGTCAGGTACTAATGAACCTTAGCCACTTCCTCTTAATCGGCTCAAGGACGTCTAAGACACTGGCTGTTACTCCCTCGAGGTCCGGAGCTGCCTTCGCAAACGTTTCCGAAGTCACCCTCAACCGTCTCCAACAACTCCTAATTGGGGTCCTTTCAACATATCCACACAATCAAATATGGGACGACGCCCAATAATAACCCTATCACGACAAGCCTTCCAAAATTAATTTTACTCTATTTCATTAACGTTCACTTACTTGTCTTACTTACATGTCTCTACATAACTCAACTACTTATAATGCACACTCGACATCCTCCGCTGTCTTATATTTTCTTAATTTATTTTGTGTTTTTTTTAAAATTACGGTATTGGGTTTTGCAGTTTTTTTTTTAGATTTGACTCGTGAAAGATTCGATATATTCTCTCTCTTTCTCTCTCCAAACAAAGGGACAATTTATTTTGAAAAAAAATTGCACTATTAGATTTTCTGTAGTTTAATTTGAAAGATTGTTGGGTTTTGGACTAGAGATTCATAGATCTGGATTTCTTTTTATTTTTAAGGAAGTTGGAAGTTCTGTACGTATAATTTATTTGTGGATTTATTTTTTTCGTACTTTTATTAGGTCAACTTGTTATTTTTCTCACATGGGTGTAGAATTCATGTGAACAGTTACTGACTTTGAGCTCAATTTCGACCCTTTTTTTGTACAAGTTTACTCTCTCTCTCTCTCTCTCTCTCTCTATATATATATATATATATATATATATATAATCGGCAAATATAAATTATAATTTATTTAAAAAATTGAGTTTGATTGAATATCTAATTCGGCAAGTAATGTCCACGTGATATCCCAAACCACCCAAATTAATTTTCCTTAAAATGGTATCATGCAATCACTTTTTCAGTCCCATGAAGTGCTAAACGTCTTTAGTCAACGAGCCTGAGCATTGCCTCATGACAAAAATAAAACTACAGAACCCAAGGTTGGAAAAAACATTAGCAAGTCTAATGTGGAATATAATCCACAATTACAATTTCACCAATCATTCATATAACATATGTGTAACATAATATTTTTATTTTTGGTAAACTTGAAATATTGACTTTGTTTAATTTTGTGTAATAATTTTTATATGTTACATTTTTTAATCAAAATAATTATTTTTAAACTTACATGTTTGGTTATGTTTTTAGTTTCTATATGTATTCCATCAATGGAGGTCAGTGCCTTTTACTCTACCAGAAAAATTGCCAAAATACTCACAAATAATTCAAATTTGTTCATAAAGTTTGTTGGTACACACTATTTAATAAAGATAATCAAGTAAAAACAAATTAATAATCATTCATTTCTTCGCATTTCCTTACTCATCGAGAAAATGATTAAATTAAATTGGATTTAATGACTTTATTTGAGCAGGAATGCCTGAAAATACTAGACGCCCATGGCTTGTTGCCTTCATCAATCCAACGGCTCACTTTGTCTGGGAAAATGTAAATTGTAGGAAATTGTGATTAACGCTAATGGTTTTTCAAACTTTATTGTTGCATTTTCTTTCACCCTTTTTTCCCCTTCTTTTTGTTTTTCGATGAGCCAAAAAGGTGACGTAGAAGGCAATGATTATTACTTCACCAGATATGACCATAAAGACTATAGACACACAACAGACTCTTTGAAGGTGACTAGTTTTTACTACCTCAACTAAAAACTAGTGAATTATAACCGGAATTAATATGAAAATAAGATTTGAAGATTTGTCAATCACACGAATCAAATTATGCCCCTCAAACCTTGAACTTGTTTAGCACCTAAACCATTTGAAAGTAATCATTTACCATTAAGCAACAGCTCTGTTGGTCTTCAGTAAAAGCAAGAATCAATGAACTAAATCCAAGAGAATACAAAAATGACAACTAGGGAACAAAAACTCAGCACGCGGACAGACTCAACCGCTACCACCAAAGTGCAATGAATCTACTCTAATTTTATTTTTCAACACGATTCAAACCTTGAAATTTGGTTGGTCCAAATGACTGAAGTCAAATTGCGTGTCAGGAAGTCTACACTTCATGATCAAGTTATATTTTCACACCCCCACCGACTCCTTCTCATCCTTTCCTATGGTCAGAGTAGAATAAATTTTGATGTATCCCCAAAGAAAAAAATGGGTATAGTCCGTAGAATATCCCATGAATTTGTAATCATTGTCAAATTAGAGTCAATAATTAATATGGACTGGACCCACAAATAGAATCCCACGAATCTGCTTTCTACAAAGATGCAGGCGGCCTTCCAAATACACTGTTCATTTATTTCCTTTGTGACTCTCTATCCTCTCTCTTCTCTCTCTTAAAATGAATAATTATTGCTTGCCTTCAAAATTGCATCGTTTTAAGTTGTCATACAACTTGTCATTAAAATGCACTGACCCAAAACGATATAATTTCAAGAGTAAAATGGACAAAACCACATTGTTTTCTCGCGCTACACACGCATCACAAGAAAATACACTACAACTCTCCTCCAAATCCGTAATAAGTAGTGTAAGAGAACTGCCATGTAGTATCCGAGACCACCCGAATAAATTTTCCTTAAAATTGGATAATGTAATCACGTTTTCAGCACCATGAAGGGCTAAAAATTCGTTAGTCGATGAGCATCGTCTGATGACGAAAATAAAACAACATAAGCGAAGGTTGGAAAGAAAACATTAGCAACTCTAACGTGGAATATAATCCCCAATTGCGATTTCACCACTCGTTCACGTTTCGGAACCTATCCAGATTTCTTGGTTTCTCCAGTGATTAAAGATCAAACATGTTACAAAAACTGGAGTGATTAAAGATGACACTCCTTCTTCAGCAAAGCGAATACAAGATAACATAATCTGATTATGTACTCCATTTTTACATCTGACCGGACAACCAAATTTACCAAACAGCTACTAGCTTGCGGAACTATATCTACAAGAAACAAGCAATACACCCGTCTCAACGTCAGGAATGAAACCAAGATTTTTTCCTAATTGTGACGGAAATTTATTCAATCTAGAAGAAATCAAAATGGCATAAGGAACTATTAAATTAACGATACTTCACTAGAGTGCCAAACTCAAATCTCCACCAAAAACTGGTGCTAACAGGTTGTTTTACTGATTGGCATATGTCACATGCAGCTTTTCGTTCTGTCTGAGAGTTCTTTTCCTCTGAGACTTAGGTTTTGGTGGCTGTTGAGGGTTGTGTTGTTTTCTGGGGTATTGCCCCCAGACCACCCGTATGGTTTTCTTTGTGACAATAATGGGCTAACAAAATCTCGACAACCTACTTGCACAGAAAAAAAAATAGTGATCTGGACAAGCAAACAGTAAGAGGTACTAGAATCATCGACACAAAAAGGGTACTTCTTAACGAGTGACTAACCTTTACTTTGCTGGACAATTTTCACATTAATAATCCCAAACAATATCTACATGATATTTCTTCAAAACCACTAGACCAAGAGTTGCGCCGCTCATACCAGGGGTTGTACAAGTTTGAAACTAGATCAAAATTGTACAACCCCCGGGCAAATATACACAAAGATGCAGCTCTCAGGGTCTTCATTATTGCATTCACAACCAAAAACATACCCAGGAAATTGAGGAATGCAGAGAACCATTGCCTGTGTTGTTATCAAACATTCGCAGCAGGTATCCAACAGGAGCTAGCACAGAATATCCGACCCTTCCATCCTTGCAGCATCCATTGACCATCTTCTTCAATCACAAAATCTTTGTGATAAGTTGACTTCATTGTATGCCTGAAATTCTTCAGAAGTTCCTGCAGCAATGGAAGGATCCTCAAACCAGCCCTCATATTGCGAACGTGCCACTGTTTGTATGTTAAAGGCCTCTCCATCCTTTCCCCACCCTCACATGCAACTATACTAATTATATCCTGCCTACAGAACTCTTGCTCAAAATGTATCCTCTCCTTATTTTCACGGGGTGTAGTAGTGTCCAACATATCAAAAAGTGAAGAGTAGAAGAAGAGAGCCTCCCGAAATCGAGGGAGAAAGAATGGGGAATTGAAAGTTCCATTAACGATGGATTGGATGAAAATATCCGGATTCATCTTCCTAATTAACGCTAGAACAATATCCCCTGGGCTATGCTCCGTAAGTCTATCATCAACTGGGTTAAGCCGAAGCATAGAGTTCACAAGAAGCACCTCATCGTTGAATATGTTGAGGTCCTCAATTTTGATAGTTTCCCACCTCTGTGCAATGGCATGGTACCAAAACTGAACACTAAAGCGTTCGCAATACTTAGCCACGCAACGCCCTGTCTCCTCAACCATCTCTGATGGATGAAAACCGGGTTGTGGAAGGTCTATCCCAGTAATTCAAAGTTCAGGGGGCCCACCAAGAATGGTCAACAGATGCTGGATAACAGTGGGCCACTGGAAACCATGTAGGATGCCAAAGTCGATAATATGAAGCTTTTTTTTCCTAGAATTCATAGCTAAATCAAAAATCATTTTGTTTGCAAAGATTCTCGCCAACTTACAGAATGGGGATCCTGAAAGATAAAGATCGTGAACTTTCAACTTTTCAGCAGCTGAAGTTCTCTTTGGAGATAGGGCTGCATAGATCTGGCTTCCAGTGCCAGCCAAATGTGCCTCAAGACCATTAACAAAAATATTGGCCAACCTCTGAGACGCATCACCGATAGGAGAGGAATGCTACCTAATCTGCTTTAGTAGTACATTAGCAGTCCTGCGATCATCAGCAACAACAGATTGGGCACAATTAATCAAGAGCATCCTAATATCGACTACTTCGTTCTTTTTTCTCCGTTTTCTACCACGAGTCTGTCCTCCTTTAGATCCATGTCGTTGTCCATTCAGTTGCGCGGCATTGGTTGCTTCACCACCATTACCACGTGCAGCCAACACGTTCTGATCGAATAGCAAAACCTTATCAAACATCTCAGATAACTCAGACTCCTCGCCATAAACTGCTAAAAACCTGCTATTCCTCCCTTCTTCCGCATTATTACTATCTTCACGGTGGTGATTCTTCCTCCCCCCTAAGCCATTGGGCGAGCTTTCCCGCGTATCCACCACATTCACTACAACCTCCAGAGCACCTCCCTTAGATTCTGGAGGATGAACTGGCTACTGCTTAGTATGTTTGGAACCAAATGGCTACTCATAGAAGAGCTCATTGGACCACTGCCATTATGATTGGAACACTCCATAGAACCAAATGACGTCCCAAATGCAAAAGAATAACCTTGTACAGGAGGCGTATACTCTCCGGGATCAAAAGTACATTGATAATCAACAGAGAAGGCCCTACTACAATTACTGTTACTACCATGCTCACTGAAACTAGCAAAGAAATACTCATCTCGGTTTTCAAAATTTTGATTGAAGTTAAGATCGGGTTGGCTAGGGGAAACAGTATACTTTTCTCCAATGACATCATACAATGATCTCTCAGTAGCTTGTAGGGCTAAAGGATCATAGAACATACCAAGCGTCTGCTCCATGTTCTCCTCCATGAGTATTGTATTTATGAGCTTTAAACCATTATCGGAAGAGCCACTATCATTTGGAGAGTCCACTTCTGAGCTTCCACTGGATATCAAGGCAACAAAACCAGGGTTGGGATCATGAGGAAGCATGAAGGTAAGATCTACTGGGGCATCTTTAAATATGAATGTGCTTGCAAGATCATAGAAAGCAGGTGGAAAGGCATTTTCATCAAATTTAAAACCGTCGATAGAATTGGTAGAGTCTGTGAAACGTGGATCCATGACCATATGCAGCTCCAAACCCTGTCCCAAATAAAAACTTACCCTCAATCACTCTTTTCCAAAACTAATTAAAATTTCATAAACAAACAAAATTTCAACAGCAAATTCTAGGTTTGAAAACAGCCATTGATTTATGGACACGAGAAATAGAAAAAGGAGAGCGAATAAGGAATCTTAATAACTTACTAACAAAAAGAAACTAAAAAGAAAGAAAAGAAATTTTGGACCACCATCCGTTAGCCCCTTGACACCATAATGGAAGAGCTTAAGATTAAACAATTGTATAAGTATCCAATTATTGCATATCATACAAAAATATTTCTAGCTATAGTGAAGAGATAAGCAACAAATAAGTTGAGATCTACGGGGCTGTGAATGTGTTCGCAAGATTTTCAAATTGATCAAAAGTGGGTGAGAAGGCAATATCATATTTGAAGTTTGAAATTCTTTATAGAACAATCAGAGAATCCATCTATGACCATGTGTAACTCATCAGAGTAAAAAATCACGTCAATCTAAATGTGTTTGCAAGATTTTCACATTGACCAAAAGTGTGTGAGAACTAAGTTATGATATTCAAAGTTTGAAATTCTTTACAGAAGAATCAGACAATCACCCTTAAAAACTCTTTGCCCAATTTAATTAATCTTCAGGAGCCACTAGTTGTTTACATACAAGTTTGGGTTTGAAACTAGTTACAGCCAATAATAAACAAAAGCGGGACAAAACAAGCGGACAGGTAATAAATAATTCAAAAGCATTATAGACAAAGAATAAAAGTAATTATAGACCAACAAATGATGAATTAATGATCAAGTGTAATTGTTTACTTCATTATTCACTAATTTTTTCCTCTAGTGCTTCTTGCTTTGATTCCGCATTGGTTTTAGGCACCAAAAGATCACTGATTAAAACAACAGAAACGAAGAATATGAAGCAATATTTGGATGCGAATGACAGTGCCATTAAGAGTGGCAGATCTTTGAACTGGTTTCGTACCTGCTACTGGGTAATATTAGATAATTGAGCTTTTCAAGATCTTATTATATATTCTCTTTTAAAAAAAACAAGGACTTTCAGCACTCTAATTCAGAGTCTCATTGTGTCAACTTTTATCTTTCCAAATTATCCCAAGTAAAATTAATATTTTCCATTTTCAATGGCCTTCCGTACGTGTGAGTTCCCACAAATAATTGTGGAGGCAAAAAAGGTAAAAACACTTTCCAATTAATTCCACTTACAACTCAATCAAAATGCTTCGGAACAACACAAGCCCGTGGACATTTTGTAAATCTTCACAAATTTTACTCAAGTCTTAAAAAACTTCAATAAAGTTGTACAAGAATTATGTGCGCCTACACTCTAGTTGCCATAATATGACGAAAAATTTGACAAAATTAGACTCTCGAACAGCCGAATTTGCAGTCAAATTTTAGCAACCACATCGCCTTACCCAACAGATTTCTCTCCCTGCTCTCATCCTTCTCGAAAAAAAGTAGCAAACATCACCCAGAAATGAAAATCTTAAAAATTCAAGTTCAAAAATCAATACCATGCAAGTTAATATTCACAAACTGGATTCCGCACGAAAAATCCTTATAAATTAACTTCAGTTGATTTCATTCAACAAATCAAAAATTTTAAAAAAACAGCAAAACATTTAATGGATTTCTCCAAGGAGAACACGGGGCAATAAAAAATAAAAATTATAAACAGAAAACAGAAATAGCATTTGATCTATGAGAGAGGGAGAGAGGGAGAGAGGTTTAGATTTTGACCTAAAATTTCATCCGCATGTGAACCATCACGCAGCAAATTTCACCGTGCGAAGATTTGTGAGGTGTGAGGACCGATGGCTTAAAAAATGTTTTTTTCTTCGGATAATCGTCTCTGCAAATTACATTGTCGTCATCTGATTTGAAGTGCCCAGAGCGGATAGAACACTACTCCATGTTTGTAGAGAGAGAGAGAGAGAGAGAGAGAGGGGGGGGAACTTTTCATAAAAATAGGTATTTTCCGTAAACTTATCAGCAAAATAGGGTATTTTTTAAACTAGTCCTAAAAATAGAAGAAAATGCCATGTTTAATGGCGTCTTGTACTGATGTGGCATACGGGTTCCAGCTGGATATTTAAGGTGGTACATGTATTGTGCGCCATTAATATTATTGCTTTATTTGTACGTCAATATAATAGGCGTAGTTTGTATGTACACTAATGTGCGTTAATGTGATAGGCGTAGAAAAGTTGTGCGTCAATAAGATCAGCGTACTTAGGCCAAATCTGAAACGACATTGTACGTCAATAAGATGGGCGTACTCAGTGAATACCAGACGTTTCAAATTCAGTGAATCGACATTGTACGCCAATATTATAGGCGTACGTCATTAAAACCCAGACGGTTTGCATGTTGTGCGTGAATATAATAGGCGTACTATACCACGTGTCAACAGTTCGACGTTGTGCGTTAATAGGATCGGCGTACTCAGTCCCGTTTGCACAGTTCCCGACATTGTGCGTCAATAGGATGGGCGTACTTAGGTAAATACCAAACGTTTCACGTTTCAGTAAAACGTATTTCACACCGACGTTTTCGTACTTTTGGCATTCGTCGTCGTCTCCTCCGTTTCTGGCGTCGTGAAGGTTCCGGCGAGTGGACATCTTTTCTGGCGGTCTTATCTCTGTCTTCTCTCGGTCCACGAAATCTGAAGGTATATAGTATCGTTTTCCATTTTTGTTTGTTGTACGGGCAGTAGGAGAGATGTGGAAATTATATTTTGAACATCTTAATAACGTTGGATTGGGTCGGATTCGGACATTTTTGTTTATTGCCAGCTCGTATCATACAACAGTTCGTATTAGCATACAACAGTTTGTTGGATTGTTTGTTGGATTATAACATACAACAGTTCGTATTAGCATTGCCAGCTCGTACACCAACATTTTTGTTTATTCGGACATTTTTGTTTTTTGTTCGGACATTTTTGTTTATTCGGACATTTGGATTGTTTTTGTTCATTCAATGCTCCAGCTAGGCACTACCGTAGTCACCTAAATATTGGAACCTTAAAAGGTCATTTTGAACATCTGAACTGTTTATAAGGTCCCAATTATATGTAAATTATGAACGCAAAAAAATTAGATATAAATAAATATCTAAT
>JABCMJ010010419.1:0-30151 GCA_014822125.1 Arbutus unedo | reverse complement strand
TTGTTAACTTTGATTCATTATAGAGTGAGGCCTTGTGGGCCAATAGTCTCAATGAATTGAGTCACAATATTAAGTGTATAACAACTATTAATTATTAATGGAATTCACGTCCCTTTATAGGGATTGATGATATCCTCTTGAGGAAACTTATAAGTTTCGATTATATAAAACCCTGCAGGTGGATATTAATATCTAACATAACGAATAAGTTAAGTAGAATGTCTCAAGAAATTTTATAGATGTTGATTAAATAAATTGTTAGTAATTTATTTTAATCAACAGGTATTTGTAATCTTAACGTGGAGAGATAAATCAAGGACTACCGTGCGCGGGTGACTAATCGACTCCCTCCACAAGGGAAGAAAGGACTACGTTGCCCTGAACAACCTCAGCGGTGGTGGCTACAACATCCGTCTTCTCTGTACCCTCGCCTCGCCTTGTCAACTTCAATCGAAAGGACAACTGGTGGCTCAACAGTCGGTGCCCTCTTGCGCTTAAATGAAGGCACATTGAAAAACAGAGCAGAGTCAGCCGGGATGCCGGCCTCCTGCAAAGCTCGGGCCCAACTGGACACAAAGGCCCGTTGCAACTTGCCGGCAAGCTCGACATTGATCAAATCCATTTGCGCTAAGTACTGACCTTCGGCTAAGTACCGACCTTCGGCGTCGTTGAACCCTTCCTCGAAGCCCTTGGCATCAGCAGCTGCCACCTCCTTCCGAAGTTCAACAATTGAGGCCTCGGCCTCGTCTGCTACCCTTTTTGCTCGGTCTTCGGCCATGAGCACGGCTACCTTGACCGAGTCCTGCTCCGCCTTGGCCGCCCTGTGCACCTTGTTCTCTTCAGCCAACTGCGTCCTCGAGGTCTTCAAGGTCTTCAAGGTCACGGCATTCTTTGCAAGAGCATTCTTCAAAGCAACCAAGTGATGGCAAGACTGCAAAATAGGCGAAGGTGACAATAAAAAAAAAGGCAGATCAAGATGCTTTAAGAAATTACCTTTGCAGTGGACTTCGCCATCTCTGTGAGGGCTGCCTCCATATCCTTCGGAAGACATTCCACATCCCTCGGTAGTAGCATGCCCTCAGCCAGAGCATATGGTTTCTAGATGGAGTCATTGATCGTCAGAGGTTGGTCACCGATTTTCAACACCAGTACAAATTGTCCGGCATTGAGTGAGCTCAGCACTCCGCGGTCAATGACCGTTGTTCTTGGCAATATCGGGGGAGGTGGAGGAGGAGGAGGGGACACGACAGTCGAGCGTCGAATGGGCGGGGGTTGCTTCTTACCCTTTGTTGGTCTGGAACTGACCTCGGCGCCAACTCATTTGCTCTTCTTTTGATTCGGACCCGACTGGCTCTCGCTCGGGTCGTTGGAGCTGCCTGTCAGTTTCAGAGTCAGGGCATCCCTTGCTCGCCTCATCTCTTGTTCGGCTTCTGCAGAAAAACCCTTTACCAAGTCAATATCCTTAAAAACCTGCGAAACTCAAGGTCACTGATTCCCGATGAAGTAGAGTGACTATAGCCAAACGAATAAGTACCTGAAGATACTGATATTATGGTGTCGGGCATTGGTTGGTCTCTCGACTCCCGGATAATCCCCAGCGGACTCTGATGGGAACCGACCGCCTGACTAAGAGCAGATGGGGCTTCATAGTCTCCAGAGGGTCCGAGATCGTTTGAATCTTCGGCACTGACATCGCTAGCACTACTCGGTGAATCCCCTCGCGATCTCAGGACCGACTTGTAGGAGCTGATTTACCCCAGAAGGACGGTACACTTCCTATGTCGCCTTCGGATTCTTAGCAAACGGTCGATCCAAGCCTCTTGCACTCTTGCCCTCAATCGGTCGATCGTGCATTTTCCTACAAAAGAGAACTCTCATCAGAAACCGAACAAAAATTGTTAATGAAATAAAAAATGCAAAGACCGATCTTACCACAAAATCCTATGACACGAGGTACCAGGTATATATGGGGTTCGCCCGGAGCAAACTCGAACTCCCCTCTCACCATGAAAAAATCGTTGGTGAATTTATCAAAGTCCTACAAATTTCGGATTAGCCTATGCCGACCCGCTCGGCAAGTGAAGAACCTCCTGTTCGACATGGTGTTATGGCCGACATAGTAGACGACCAATAACTCTTCAATATTGAAGGCTATATTGTACCTCTCCGTAAGCTCGACTATGCCCATCACTATCCCGTAAAAATTTATGGTGACCTGGGAGGTTGTCACTTAAAGAGGAGACAGAACCAACTGAAAGAAGGGATGGAGAGGAAATCGCATGCCTCCCTCGATGATGGCCATCAAAGGTATGATGATTTGCCAATTGTCGATGATAGGGCTATCCCTTGATCGCACCACATCGATAATAACATTACCAGGGATGTCGTACGTCTGTCAAAAGTCCGCTAAACTATCCGGGTCATCGAAGAACCAGGTGTACCGGTTGCTAACCGATGCATCATCCTCCAGCAGTTCAGTGGAACCACTCGGTCCTAGATCTTCGGACTCGGACGACAACACCTGAGCCTAATCCACCTCAGGCTCGGACATCCTATTTAAAAAGGAGCAGGTGTTAAAAACTACCCAAACCCAATGGTCGGCATCCCGTAAATGGCGACTAGCCAGTGAGGCCGATGCTCGGCCTAGATATGGGTCAGTCGGCTTATTTTTGGGGCTGAGGCAGCAACCCCAGAAAGCACTTTGGAAGAAAAGAACGAAGAAACTATCCAGGGAGCGTAAAGTAGACCGGAAAAATGAAAAAAAGCAAAAGTGCGAAGAAGCATAACCCCGGAAACATACCTGGAAATCAACGGAGACACAAGTTGAAAATCAGAAAGTTAAGGGTCAAAATGGACCAGAGCTCTGAAAAATTCTAGAGAGAGAAGGAGAGTAAGAGTTTGAGAAAGAACTTTCTCTCTCCTAAAGACGCACTGTTTATAGTAGGGCATAGAATTCAAAGCACCACACACGGGAAACAAAGCATCTCATCCTCGTCCATTAGATCACATTCTAAGTGGCACGATCTCTGAAGGCGACAGTTCCTCTAGATGGTTATATCTCGGCATTAAATTTTGGTCTTGCGTTAATCAATTCCTCTCTTCAATTGGTTCTAAACATTGAGATTGAGGGGCTATTGTAGTAGGCCGAAATACACAACAGTGGGCCTTCGGCCCATGATCAGCTATGACCCATCTACGCTCAGCCCAAATGGGGATGGCTCAATAACCACATTATTGATTCTCGGTTTATGGGTTGAATGATACGTGCTCGGTATCGTCATTTGGCTAAGCATTCGGACCACTTGTCTCTCGGGCAAGGCGCCTAACGCTCTACGCTCAAACTCGGCATGTAAGAATGTGCTTTCCTCTTAGTGAAAGGAGCGGAAAGCGCATGCAAGCGCGCCCGCCCGATTCGCTCGGATGTGGGACACGTGGAAGCACCTTCGTTGTTCCCGGACCACGATGCTACATTCTCGACCGAAGCCTACAGCAGACAGTTGGACCTTTACACTATAAATATTCAAAGGGCACCCCTACCTCAAGTACATGCACGCTCGCGCTAAAACTATACTTTCAAGTTGCTTTTGTTCTTCCTAAAGATTAACTTGATTGTCAGAGTGCTTGCCGGAGATCCAACCCCGGTCGACACTAATTCAGTGTTGAGTGTTTTGCAGGATAGTCAAGAGGGTTCACCATATTTTTTCGAAAAGTCTAATTTGAATTTCAGACTCCACAAATACCAAGAAGACCAATAAGATCATAGATAATTGTGTTGAAATACATATCAAAAAAGTAGATAAACAAATTAGAGAGTATACATTTTTGTACTTTTGGCTAGTAATGTTGCAGATACTCTAACACTAGTATTAAAAGAAACATTTATAATGGATTATCGAGTCAATGTAAATGTACGTGAATTAATCTGAAGATTCTGACAAACCTTCAGCTGTCCTAAGGATTTTTTTTATGGAGCACTTATTTTTTGGTCCTATCTATTAGTATCAATTAGTTTTTTATCTCATCCTGTTTCGATGGTTATGTTTTGATCCTATCTTTTAAAAAATCAACAAATTATTCTAATTTTTAATTTTTCACAATTTCAGCACTTAACCCTTGAAAGTGAGATACGATTCATAGACCTCACCATAGCAGTTTCGGCAACACAAAATTAATTTCGCGGCATACGGATTTGGTGAGAACTTTTTTTTTTTTAATATTAGATTTGGTAAGAACTTTGTCATTTTCTCCCTTCAATTAAGCATATAATATTTGTTTGGGCCTTCTTGTAGTTTTAAGGACTAAGTTTTTGTGGCCATTACCTTTTGGATGATATGGTAAATTTTTGTGGTTAATGGTAAACTTGATGGGTTTGATTGTGACATTATTTGATGATGGTAAAATAGTAGGATTGTGATGGTAAAATATATTTTTTGTTTAGTTTTGGTGGCCAATACTTTTTTAATATTATGGTAAATTTTCGTAGCTTCTATGATAAATTTGTTGGGTAATTTGGTTTTGACATTATTTGATGGTGGTAGTATTGTAGGATTGTGACGGTAAAATATTTTTTTGTCTAGTTTTGGCAGCCAGTACTTTTTAATGTTATGTAAATTTGCTGGGTTTGTTTGTGAGATTATTTGATGATGGTAAAATTATAGAATTGTGATAGTAAAATTATTTTTTGTTTAGTTTTGGTGGCCAATACTTTTTTGATGTTATGATAAATTTTTGTGACTTTTGATAGTAAATTTGTTAGGTCTGCTTGTGACAAATACAGTAAATTAAAAAATCTCTGTGATACACCTGATTTACTAAAAAGAAGTCAGAGTCCGATCAATATATTTTACCATATGAAGTAAGGAAAAATCAGATTCCGGTGAATATTTTTTGGTAATTCTTTGTTTTCGGTGATCCTCTCATGATTCACTAAATATATTTTATCGTATTTGTTTCTAACTTTCAAGTCTAATTTACTGCCACACTTTTCAATCTACCAAAGTAGAGATTATATGTTCACTTAAATAGGACAAAAAGATAAATTAACACTAGAAATTAACGGCAAATATATCAAACCATATAAAATTGGGATTAAAACATAACTTGAAAATGCTAATAGAATGAAAAGCTACACTGCCTGAGCTTATAGGATCAGGATTTAAATTACCCTTTTCTTATTGCTATTTCAATTAGTGACCCATGTTAGAGCAAGTGCAACAGTCGTTAAATACTTTTTTTATTCAACAGTGCATCATCTTAGTTTAACTGGGCATTATTTCTTTCAAAACTCTATCAACATTCTCTATTTTATCTATTTCCTCTTAAAATACTAGTTTATTATTGTCTTTACAAAGACAAAGCAACCAACAATTTTTCTTATGCAGCTTCGTATATAGCACTACAGATTGGGGGTTTTGTTTGAAATGGGGGCTTCTGGTTGCATCTTTTTCCACATACCACACAACTTGATCCAACATCGGAATGAAAAATGGAAGATACAGAAGGTGGTTAATGGAGGGTTTTCATTATGGGGCTCACAACTATACAATAGAAAAAGAAGAATAAGCCCTTAATTTTCAAAATCGAAAGTACGGAGAAGAAAATGATGCAAATCGAAATCGAAACGGAACAAGAGAGAATGGAAACAAAAGAGAAGATAAAGATTCAAACCTGTTGTTGGAACTTGGAAGAGAGACAGTGGTACCCAATTTTTCTAGATCTATAGAGATAGCGATCAATTTTTTAATGGCATCTCGTAATTAATCAATTAATTGTCTTAATCCGGATTAATAGTCTCACCCCTATGAGATAATATAATCCCCTGTATAGGATTATAGTAGTCCAGATAATATAATAGTCTCACCCCTATGAGATAACGTTAAAAGGGACTTTATGGCTAACAAAGGTTTGACTAGCACTAACTGCAATCCAACACAAACAGAGCACAACCGTGCCTTTGTATTGCCATTGATATTGAGTGTTTCAATTCTCCCAGATCTTCCCCGCTCCATACCTCTTCACAAAGACATGAACCAATGCTCAGATTTTTACTCGGAAGAGCTTTAGCAAGGTCCGATATCTTCGCAGATATTACAGTCTTCTCAGCATTCAAATTGAAGAAAGCAACATATATTTCCCCTGGTGAAAGAGAGGAATACGGTTAGTAGACTGGAACACTGACGAAATCAGTTAACCACAAACCGACAAATGACAAAACTATCATTCATATGGTAAGTACGTGATGCCAAGGATAACATAACATAGAGAGGGAAACATCAGCAATGGCCTTGTGAGGGAACTTAGGCAGTGTATGGCTGAGTGGAATAACTCTGGAATGAAATGATCATTCTCCTGAGATGCTCATTCTGACATTCAGTTCACACAAAAACGACAGAATAAACATTACAAGTTGGATTGACCATTCCATCCTTTCCAAAAATCATTTCACTGCAAGAAACACAACCTTACTGTTATGTAGCCAAAGGAAAGGCTTTTCTTGGGGCCTTGGGTTAATCTAATCAAGCCTTGGCCATTTTTGTACTTGTCCAAATACGAGGACGAGCTTGACTAGTCTCTGTACAAGTAGTGTGTGCAACATCCTGATACTTGCTAACTCTCTTTATATCTTGTATAGGTCAAGGAAAGGCGATTTATATGGACATCTACTTTCAAAGCATAAGATGTTTTAAGGTTTTACACATTCAAGGATTGTTTTGATCTTTATTTTCATTCTTGGTATTCACTCTACTCGATTAGCATTTCAAAATTCGTTTTCACTTGATTCAAAGCACTCTTCAACTTGACCATGTATAGCAATTAATAACGCTACATATACATCACTTTTGCACATCATTTTTACACATCATTCAAAACTACGTCGTTTTGAGTGATGTGTAAAAATGATGTGTAAAAGTGATGTGTGTGTATCATTTTTGTATGGCAATTCTAGTGGTTAAGGCTTCCAACAACTCATTTTTCTCATACGTTCTTTTGAAACAATCTTTCTTATTCCTTCGACTTGTAAACCTGGAGTTAAGCAGAAACCAGACCTTTTCTTCCAGTCGCAATCCAAGACCGAATTCCTCCAAAACCAGCATTAACTGCATGAATGATAAAACAGATAATGAATAGAAGAGGATGATTCTGTTTGGCATTTCAAAAAGCTCTAAAGTGGGCTCGGTAAAAAAGTCCATCTTCCACCACTCACACTAACTTCTACCTCCATGGTAGCTGTGAATGTCATCGTATATGAGGGCTAACCAAAAGAGGTTAATTACATGGCAAAGGCATGTTTGGGAAGCGTAACTCACCTACGGTTTTTGACTTTTCAGAACCAATCATCCCAACCACATGATTCAGAATATAAAGAAATTTTTTGAGCTAAAGGAGGACATTTTTTTTCATTATGGGTCAGTGTCAGCATATTGGTAAATCAGTATCCAATAAATAACGAAAATGTTTTTTAAAGAGGTTTAGTCATCTGTAAATACATCACCTTTCACTTTGTTCATTGAAGCACATAAACCAGAATAGCTGTTCTTGAGGGTTCCATCATTGCTTAACTCCCACATCTGGTAGACGAGACAATTAAAATCAATATTTCTTAGACGGGTATAAACTTGCAAAAATAATAGAAAGAAACTTCAAGATTGATAAAAAGAAAAAAGTGTGCACGTTCCAATGGACGAAACTAAAGTGGTAACGGTAGCATAAATCCAAAGAATTCTATGGAGGTTCACCTCAAAACCCACTACTTAGAGCCCCCAAAACATGTGCAAAATCATATTCTTAAGACTTTTACTAAAATGCGTACTTATGCCTCACGCGTAGAAAGAAGTTCCAGTCCCTCATCGGAATCATCAGTTCCACACTAAATATACCTGGTTAGTGTCCCATTTGCAAGGTGAAAATGAACCTCTCGTGAACTCTTTGGAAGTAAGCTTCCTTCTCGGAGAAGCATCCAAGCAAACGTCCATTCTGTCTGTCTCTAGTAAATGAACTTTTCCCTGATATTGCTGTTTATGCATCATATCTTCATCTCTACATCAATGTCCCTTAGACCTTAGTCAGTCAATAATGATAAATTGAGAAAAATCATGTAACAAATGACATAGGGAAATGTATCAGGTAAAGGTAGAGCACTCTTACGATGTCAATTGGAATTTTCTCTTGTATAGGCAAAAAGGTGCTTCGTATCTGTTTCTTGTGCTTCCTTTCCAGCAGACTTGTTCAATGCCATTATCAAGAGTTTTCATGAACCAACCGTTTGCCTTGGGATCCATACAGTTAGTGAGAACAAAATTATGTGTTACTGGGGTGACAGCATCTACTAAACCTCTTGATTGCCAGGTCAGCCCCCGGTTTCTAAATTGGAGACCATTTGTAGCGGTGACATAAGGAAACTGTGCAAAACAAAATATGTATTTTATGAATGGAAACTATTAGGATAAGAAGTTACAAGGATATTAAATTTCACTTGCCTCCCTATTATTTGAGCTGAATGAGTTTATTTCTAGTAGGGTAGGGTTTGTGATGAGATTGAATGTGGAGTCATCTAGCTTTCTCATATCCCCTCCATAAATTAGAGGAGACTTGGCCATGGACCACAGAGTCATCTGTTAAACAAAATCCATTGCTTCAAAATGAAAATTGTTGCTTGAAACATGAGAAGCAAGGAAAAAGGCACTTAATTCAATTACTTACATCAACATACCTGAGTCTTTTGCTCGTCTAGAATAAGATTACTTGTTCTATGTGGACCATCATTTGAACCTATTAACAAGTTATATCAATTAATTGAGCATATTCATTTTTCCTATGTTTCCAAAAGAACCTCCCAATTTTGAGGATATAACATCATTATTTTGCTTCAGCAAAGACCAATATGTTGAATCTATAAACCTCTTTCAGTAAATGGTCTCAATGGAATTGATCGTGGCGATACGTTTGTTCATAAAATTATGGAACAGATAGCATGTGCTTTTCACAGAGAACTCGCGAAAAAGGATTCATGCAGCCAATCCCCTATATTTGCAACATAAGTTTTAGTTTTGTTGGATAAGCAAGCAAGTGGCAGTGCTCCACGATATTGTATCGTAATTATGAGTTTAGGTGTACACGAAGTCACTAATACATCACCCTCTAAGCTGTGTTTGTGGAATCAGTTGGATAATAATATGGTGCAATGTAGAATAGCGGCAGCATCAAATTGTTTCAGTACTCTAATAGTAAAAAAGATCAAATTGTTTCAGTACTCTCAAATATTCAAGACACCTTATTCTATCGCTGACTGTCCAAATCAGGAGGGTGGGGCCTCTTCCTACCATTTAGAATCCAGTTAACCAATTATTGCATCACGGCAGTGAGGTCTAGTCAACCATCTCACCTACTCCCATACGCAACATGGCCAAGCATTTCACTTGTTTAGAGTGGAGCAAGTAGATTTATCCATAAGAGTGCCCAATTGTTCCAAGGCCAAGATGCATGCCCCTTCCCACCAACTCCCTCAAAGTGAGTGGGCAAAAGCTTTCTTTCTTTGCTTTTCGCATGTGACCAAAATAGGTCTTTCAAGAATTATACCTGGATCAGTAAGCCATCCTAGTGGTAGCATATCTAAGTCGGGCCATGACTTTCCCAGCAATCCCTGAGCCCCTATCATATCAGCAGTAGAGAAGTCCCTGAAACAAAAATGTCAGACATTGTATAAGGTAGAAAAAGAAGAGGATAATAGCTAAATAAGCAACAAGAAACATTAGCGAAAAAGAAAAGGAAGAAGTAAAGAAAGGAATCTAAAAAGTCTTAACCTAAACAACAAATAGACAAGGAGGAGAAGCAACACACGACAAAGAGAAAATAAGGGACTCCAAACTTGCAAACCAGTAAACTCAGGTGAAGAGTACTTTATTCACCTGGTAACATTGAAATGGGCAGCAACATCATCCCATAAATCCCAATCATCACCTGTTATCCTATACATGTTAACAATGTCTTTTACATCCTTTGCCATTGTCGGAGTCACACTACTTCCTGGAGATAGGGAATAGAGGATGGGGCGGTTAAGTCCCTTCAAAACCTGCAAAGAAGGCACTTGGTAAATCATGCCTCTTCGCTTTTGAGACCATTGTCAACATGTGGAATTTGATATTACCTTAAATTACACTCGAAAAGGGTTCTGTACGTACCTCTGATACAATGCTTATCTCATCTAGATCCAAGTCCTCACCAAATACACAGTCGTGTTTAACTGAGAAGAAAACAGATGAAACAGAGGAGTTAGGCGCAATACGAGACTTCCAAGATATCTTGATTATCTTAGTATACAGTTCCATTTTTTTCAAACAAGACAGAGAATTTGGAATACAATATTAAAGGTCGCACTGCATAAAGCCTACACATTTGAAGGTAGGAAAGGATATTGCTCCACCATTGATACTACATGGAAAATTGGACCCACCATTCTCCATAATCCAAATTGACAGAAAGCTAAATCAAAGTAACTTCCAAGTGTTACACAAAATAAAAGTAGTTGATCTCATGTAGAACATAGTCAAATAGTTAGGGTCCATTCTAAGCCCATTTGCACCTAATCCACTTCATACTAAAAGATAACTGTGGTGGCCAATGCAGAATGAAAAGTTAAAAACAGACTGATTTTCTTCCAAATGGATTCATATTACCTAAATCAACACCCCAGTCAGCATACTGTTGATAAAGTGACCTCAAGAAGGCTCTTCCAGCTCCCACTTCAGTATTTACACTCATGAAACCATGGGGCATCCATGCACAAGCCCTCTCCTTAAATCCTATGTCGATTGCATGCCACTGCCTCCCAGCTTCCTCATAAGCACTTCCCTAAAGGAAAAGTAGGAACACAGACATAAGCAGTAGTCAAACTCTTAACTGATGATTCTCTCAGAATTTACTATTTCCATCGTTAGTATCAGGACTCAAAACACAGTAATTGGCCCAACCAGGTCTCGGAGAGAATTTTCGGCAGCTTGGTACCAAAAAATTTAGCAACAGTGTGTCCTCTAATTTTTAAAAGATAGAAAAGAAATAAGCCGTAGTAGGAGGTGAGGGAATTACTTTGGTGGTGTCTAAGATGGGGGTATTTGCATTGACAGCCTGGGTACTTATACCTCTCATAACGTGAATCCCAAACTTCAAACCCATTTCATGAACTTTCTTGGCTACTTTGGAGAACCCTTTACCGCCTTTGGATGAAGGCCATCTATCTGGGTCAGGAATCATTCTGCCCCACTCATCAATTACGTCGAATCCCAGAGAATCAGAGTAAGCGCCTTCAACTTTCCTCCTGTACCAGAGGTAATCCACCACCACATACTGCATCGGACAACAAATGGAACAAGGAAAAAGCAACAGAAAAGAAAAATTAATAGTTAGGCATATCTACTCTCTTTACGAATTAAGAGAAAGTTATAAAAACCACATTTTATATCCCAAGGCCACTTGGTTTGTTGGAATTTAGGAAGCACGGATACTGATACGAATATGGCGATACGGAAAAACCTTAAAAAATAAGATACGGATACATTAGGATATGGCTATAAAATTTTATAATTATCGGTTATGTATTATGCATAAAAGGAAGCCAAAAGAAATAAAAGAGTAGTTGAATTGCTAATAACATTATACCAATAATTTAGCACAAGCCAATTTTCAAAAGTCGTTCAAAGTAGAAAGAAAGCGATCAAAAAATACTACAAAGCATTCAATACATGCCAAAAGTATAAACTAAAAAGTGATAATTCCTGCTAATTTCTACTCATATCTTCAATATTCAATTGCATCCCCTTTGCCTTCACCAATGAATATCATGGCTTTTATATCCGGCTCATCAAATAAAAGATTAACAACTTCAAGTATACTAGGACCCTCAAGTGAATCAAATGCGTCTCCCGCCATATTACTAAAGTATCCGGTTGTATCCTAGAAGTATCTGACCGTATCCTAGAAAATCCACCACGTATCCAAAATTAAAATAATTTAATTTTAATGTTGGATACTTATATGGTGTCCGATACGTATCGGGGCATATTGGGTGACTATTGGTATCCGAGAAGTATCCGATAAGCATATGTGACCAGGTTCGGAGTATCTGTGCTTCGTAGGTTAGAATGATTCAGGCGAGGAATGTAATTATCCATTCCTTGGCCTTATAATGCAATAGCCATTCAGATAAATTGGCGAAGGATGATTCCATGTATAATGTACACATTCTATCTTTGTTTAACGAACTGAATGTGAGAAAGAACATTTGATTCAACTTCATTCTAGTGAACCAAACACTCAAGATAATTTTGGGCATTAAGGAATATTTAACAACCTCATATCCATGAGCCTTCAGTCGCAGCGCCACGAGTTCTGCATTGTCAAGGAACTCTTCTTCAGAGATGATCCAGCTAAAGGAATCATAGGAGTTCCAACCCCTTGGTGGCAAGCTGGCACGTTTCTGTTGTCCCTCACAAAATACTCTGAAATGGGTAATCACGTTTAGATGAATAGCTCTATAAAAACTAAAAAATTCAGCAACCTAACCTTAAAAAAGGGAGAAAATGCATCAACAGACGGCAGCACGTAACAAATAAAAAGAAAACAAATAAAAAGAAAATGCATCAACATAAGTAAATTATATTTTTGACTGATTCAAGTCAGAAACAAATTTCTTAAATTGGGGAGCATTGCCATCGTTCAGCCCTCACTAAATTCTATACAATATAAACGGTGAGCTCAATTCCAGAAAAGCTTACAACGGGATCAGTCAATGATTGAAGAAAACAACGACATTCTATGAACTGGGTTTCATTGCTAACAATCCAAAACGTAGAAATAAAGCATCATCAATATATTAGATCATGCTAAAAAAAGGGATTGATTGAAAACTGAAGATCATATAATGTGAGAGTACCTTTGGAGGAGAAACAGAACGAAGAAGAAACACAGAGAGCTGAAAACGGAGGCTTTCATTCTCTCTTGGCCGTGGCTGTGGCTCAAGATAGTGAAGCAATGAGAGTGGTATTTGTATTGATTATGCGGACTCGATTATCTCAGCCAAAGAGAAAAAAAATCAATTGTACTGATAACGATCGATGACGAGGGGAGTAATTAATTTTATACACATATATATATATATACATATATTATGTATATACATATATGTATATACATATATACATATATGTATATACATATATACATATATATATAGGCACAGAGAGAGAGAGAGTTAAACGGCGTTAAGTCTGAATTCTTCGGCGACGACACTGGTTCAGAACATCAGAGCTAACACATGGGGGATGACGACCTCCGGTTTTGTACGGGTGTTAGAATCTCAATGGGTGGTGCTACTTTACGCAGTTTATGATGACTGACACGTGTTTCGAAATGCGTACGCCTCTTTTTTGGAGTCAGGGCCGGCCCCAAAAATTTCAAAACCGTAGGTGAGTTAAAAAAATGTGCCTTCTGTGTATTTTTTTAATATATTTATAAATTTTTTTACATGTCTGAATATTATTATAGAATTACAAAATATTAAACATATTTTTAGTACTTCACGATTTGCCTAATTTAAGTGAAATTTGATAATAAAAAATCGACCGAAATAATTTTACAAAATTTATAAATATAATTGAAATCACATAATAAAATATTTTAAAATGTTTTGTAACATTTACATCATTAATCACATAATTAATGATATATCCACTTTGGGATGAAAATTTATTTTTGGCTCAAAGTAGTAAAATTTATAATTTTTTGAATCATCTTCAATGAAAAATGAAAATACAAATATTGTAAGTAAATGAACTATTGTTGTAAAAATTAATCTATTTTTTTAGAATATGTAACTCTTTTGAACTATTTAAATTAATCTACTCATAGTTATTAAAAAAAGTAGAATATATATACATAGAATTTAAAGATAAGAAATATTTGACAAAAGAGAAAAGACCTATTAGAAAAGACCTACTCATAGTTAATCTACTCATAGTTCTTTAATACATTAATAAAATTTTGGGCAAACAACTATCATCTTTGAATTAGCATAGATAAAAATATGTTATTCAATTTCTTATTAACTAGGTTGGTTTATTGGGTAAATCTTTTAGTTTCAAATCTGTGTGGCGAGGCTCAAATCTTCTCCAACAACACAGATTTAAAAAATTTTACACTGAAAATAAGAAAAATTGAAGTTTCTCGATTTTGAACACCAATGCTGGAGGATAAAAGACAACTTCCTCACTACTGCACCACATGACACACTTCAACAGACTTTGGGATACATATAATATTTAACGTTTTTTATAGATTTTAGGGCTCTATTTTTTGCCCAAAAACTAAGACCCAAGACGATGGCCTGGTGGACTTATATCTTGGACCGACCATGTTTGGAGTGGGCTTTTCTATAACCCATAAATGGGACCTCAGAGAAAAGAGGGAGGGGGCGATGTGAATGATAATGTAATCAGATCCAGTTAATCTCATCCCGTTTCCTGCTTCGAATGAATTAGGGATTGAGAATTTTTTGAAGAATCAAATAAAATTTGAGAATGAGTTCAAAAAAAATTCGGGAAATGGGTTAGATTCGGAGATATGTATCTCCATCTCCATCTATAATATCCCGTCCCATCCCCGTCCACCTCATGTTTCCTACATTTTAAGTTTTTTAATCCTATATTTGTGACTGTGTTTTGCATTGGCGGTCTAAGTATCATGACTCTTCCTTCACCTATATTGGTATTGGTATTCTAAGTTATATATTTTTGTTGTTGTGCCGTAATTTCTTTTCTATATTAAGAGAAACAATAACTTAAAAGTATTGTAATTTCTTCTCTGTTTTTTTAATGTTTTAGACTTTTAGTTGTTAAAAAATGGATGATTTTTACTAAAAAGTATGCATATTTTATTCATTTCCTTTTGTTCTTTGTTTATAGAAATGATAACCATTTAAAATTTCAATAATGTAATTTAATTTTGAAATTGAAAAAATTAGTTTTCTTTAATTTTCGGAGCTCTGCTCTTTATTAGGAGATCTCCACTTCTCATTCGAGGTGGGGGTGGAGGATAAAAAAAATATCCATCAGAGATCGGGGCGAGGATGGGAATTGGATATAGGTTTAGAGTTCGGGGTTCGGGGTTTGGGAACGGGAACAATAATATCCACCCCCAATCCGCTCCGTCACCCTCTCTAGGTGTGAGACTGGGAAAATCTTTGGTCCCAAAAAAAATTTCGAGAAAAGTTTTCAGAATTCAAAATGAATAGAATATATTTAATTGAGTGTGTACGATTCCAAATTCAAATAAATTCTAACATTTGATTTTGAATTTAGGGATATTTTCGGAAAAAAAAAAAAATCTAGGATCTTAGCACTCCTCATGTGAGATCGAATAGGGCTTGCTATGGTCTTCCCCCTGTTGATTTTATTGGAGATGTTTATATTTTTGGTTTTTATTTGATAATACACGAGAAAAGTTAAATTTATCGAACATTAACATATACATATATGATGAGTCCAAATTTGACCATGTGTCAACTGATCGACTAACAAATCATCAGATCGACTAGAAATCCCTCTAAACATCATTTGACCGATCTACCCGCCGTGCGCCCTTGGTCAGATGGAGTTTAGCACGACGTTGTAAACGCTCTGATTTTCGGACACACTAATAAAAGGATAAAGTAGATAAATTTTCAAATTTTTCATTTAAAAACATAGAGTTTAGTATAGGTAATCATTTCTTAATAAAATACATGAGTTCAAAAATACAATTGTTGTCAAAAGATACATCAAAATGACTTTACAAAGAAAGTCAGAACAATAAAAGGCTGATTAGGTGACTCATTTCTTAATAAAATACATGAGTTTAGAAATACAGTTGCTGTTAAAAGGTACATAAAAAGACTTTACAAAGAAAGTCAGAGCAACTCAAGGCTGACTAGGTGAATTACGGCTCTACAGTATCGTCTTCTGATAAGACATCCTCTTGGATTGGATACCCGGGTTCTGCTCCTTCTCCATCTATACTTGTCATGAAACACCTGGACAAAAGAAATTTGCATCATGAATTTTGACACTCACTAAAAAAATTCTACCCTTTAGATTTTCTTTTCAATGTTTCGATCATCATGATGTACAATTATTAATGAACAGTAAATCTAAAAGCGGTAACACGTAAGTACTAAAATGTAGTATTTAAGAATGTCAAATTATGTTCTATCAGTGATATCACAAAATCCAAGTTTTAGTTCAACCAATATTCTCAATTACGATCACGTCATATATTTCCTATTAATGTTCCCAATTATGAACATGTCATCTAATTTTTTCTTCAAATCCCAATAAAGAGTTCTCATTTGATAACGATCATAACCTTTTTGCTTAACGTATGTTATAGCCAAAAAGGGATATTTTCTATAAAAATAAAAATGTGGGGCCAACATACTAATTAAAAATGTGGGATGTGTGGCAATATGGGAAGCTTATGTCCACAATTTCCTCAAGTAGTTAAAAAAAAAATGGGACAAGTGGCAGTTAGGGAATTGTTTGCTGCACAAGTGGATTGGGATGAGGGGGCTAAAAATAAGGAGTTTGTTTCTAACGGCTAATGGCTTAATGGAAGCTTATAAATACAATACAATCCTTTCATATAGGAAAGAGGTCCAGCACCAACCAGCATTACACACATATCAATTTTCAAGTTATTCAGCTTTTATTATTTTTTTGCTTTCAATTAGCCAAAGTTAAATTTGTTTTGAATATCACACCTACTAATTTAAGTGGAAGAAACCCTCTGTGGTTTGATTTGTTCACTTTTCCAGTCATTCAATAAGATTACTTTTCAATACAATTTCTTTCAAATTCATTCCAATTTCATGGACGGATTCTTGAATACCCACTATGGTAGAATATTCGTGTGTGATCCCTCTATACGCCAAAAAGTTGAATAAGAAATTTTTAAAATCAAACAAAGAAAATGAAAAACCATTTTAGTTTATTCTTCACGTCCTGGATAATTTAGCCCACTCAATTTTATAACTAACTGAGTTTATTTTAACTTGAACTTAGAAGTCCTCTTGATTGAGGCAAAACTCGAACTAACTTATCCTTAGCTTTCCTTATGCATTGCACAACACCTAAGGAAGTTGGATTTGTGGTGCAATTCATCATCACTTGGAGCAATTTTAACTTCTAGAGGCACTCGCTTTCACATCCTTACATGTGTCAACTATCGTAAGTATGTGCTCTTTTTCTCACACGTGTGTGATTTAAAGGAGCAACATATTTTTGGCACGCCTGGTGGGACCAAGTGAAGATTTGCTAGGCGAAAATAGCTAGAAAACACCATGGGAAGAATTCGACTATTGGAGGTGATGTATCTCCTAAAGGAGCAAGTGTGCAATCTCCATCAGTTTCGGTAATTCAAGCATCTCAATGAGACTTATTGGAGGTGGTGGGGCGCAAAGGGAGTACATCGCTCATGCAAACTTAGAAATGTCACAGGGATTGTCTCAATTCTTGTCACAGTCCCTTTCAGGCCCTCTACAAGAGATGAAAGATTCACAAGATAATCTAGCCAAAGCTATCAAGGAGATGACAGCTGAGCTTGGCAACAAGCTGGCTCTCCTTGGAACTCTGAAAGGTGTTAGAGTATCTAAAGTACTGCCAAAAACTCCCACCGCTCGTATCCCCTTGGGAAACTTCTAGCAGTCCTCCTTTAATTCTCCTATTTAGCTAGGGGAAAATGAGGTGAGCAGACATAAGCTATCCCTGCCAGAGGTAGGCTAAATGAGGGAAGGTAACCTTTTGGCTCATGCCAAAGGGGACCTACACCTTTTCACGGCCAGCCTTAGGGGATGTGGAGAGAAAAAAAATTCCTTATATAACAAAGGAGAACAAGGAGGCAAAGAGATAATTTTCTACCTTAAGGTCCCAAAAGGCTGCTCAATAGGGATCAAATCATTGATTTAATCTAGGATCACTTTGAACCTGCCCTTAAGAGAGTGGGAAGGCCTGTTTATCGCAAGCCTTATCCAAAGGTTACTAACAAAATGTATGAGTTCCCGAGAGGATATAAAGTCCCTAACTTTACTCTATTTTTAGGAGAAACCAACCATTCTACAGTATAGCACATAGCCTGTTTCATGGTGCAATGTGTGGAAGTTGGCTCTAGTGATTTCCTAAAGTTGAGGCTATTTGCTAATTCTTTGACAAGGATAGTATTCACATGGTACATGAGCCTTATTCTGAAGTTAGTCCACTCTTGGGCTCAAATGGAGGAGATGTTCCATCACCAATTCTATAAGACCAAGCCAGAAGTCACTCTAGCTGACTTATCTAGGATGTATCAGACTCTTGGAGACCCAGTTGAAGCATACATAGCCCATTTCAAGAGAGCCAGATTCAAGTGTAATGTGGTTCTCCCAAAGACAGAGTATGTACGGTTAGTCCAGAACGGTCTGGATTTCAAACTCCAGAAGAAGTTCGATGGCTCTGGGTTCAGGGACTTATCCAAACTAGCTGCCAAGGCCATTCGTTATGAACAAATCCTTTCGGAAGAGCAGGATGGGAGGAATGCGTCGAAGCGGACCCAATACGGGGATCCTACTTACCAAGTGGCTACAATAGAACCAGAGCTCCCACAGGAGGTTGTAGTAGCAGAGATTGTCAACAAAAGGCCATATATTTGCAAGGCCTTTGTCAAAGTGCGGCCCACTAAAGCACATGGGTCATTGGCCTCCCCAAAGCCATGCATATACCTTTGACACCATGAAAGCGGAGAATATTTTTATCAATTGACAAAATATTCCACTTCACAGTGGGTCACAAAATTCCTCCTGCAAAAGAGATCAAAGGGAAGGAGTATTATAAGTATCACAATTCTTAGAACCATACAACTAATAAATGTATTGCATTCAGAAATAACGTTCAGGACATGATAGAGAAACGAGAATTCAAATTCCCCGATAAGGAGAAAGCTGTAATGGGTGTGGACTGTGATCCATTCCCAGAACTTTGTGTCCAACATGGTTTTTGTGGACATGAAAGTGGCGCCAAGAACGTCCCCAGAAGAAAGAATTTGTCTGGGAGGTTCCTCTATTGCCAGAGGACCTTGGAGAAAACCAAAACCTTTGGGAAGGCCATCCATAGCCTCAAAAGAAAACCATCGAAATCAGGAGATAAACAAGAGAAGATTAGGCAGCCCATCATTGTAGAGAGTGTGGACAACATGTTCCCAAGAAAGACAGGTTGAAGAGTGTGATAATTAAAATGGAAAGAGAAGTGGTTATCACCCTTCCAACCCGACAAAGTTATTTTTCAGCGACTATGACCTGCAGAGGCCAAAGTCGAAAAGAGTTTAGAGAATCTGAGAATTACAGCCCCAGCTGAAGGTGAGACACCCTACAAACAATCAACGGACTGAGGTTAGACACTCTAAATTTCCCCTGGCTGAAACTACAGTTACAAAATCACAAAAGAGGAGACTCCAAAAAGGAAGGTAGACAGATAGGCTTGCTCAAGAGGGAGGAAATGACCAGCGCCAAGAGAAGTCAAAGGTTGTTTCTCCCTTAAAGAAGAAATCTAAATTGGAGGACCGCCCATAGCTGAAGGAGAAAGAAATGGAGGCCCCATCAGAGACATGGAAGAGTTTACTACTGAAGCTTAGGCTGTTGGCACCAATAGCTAAAGAAACCAAGGAGGCTAAAGAGGACAAGGAGGCAAATCTGAAAGGGAGACGGTAGTAGATTCTAAAGGGTTTACTTCTCCTACAAGCATTTCTTCTTCAAACATCCCATGTCACTTGGTGTTTGTATTACCGGAGGCCATCAGGGCCAAACAAGGACAACCATCCTTCTTTCTAGGAGACGTGGAGGCCAAAGGGATAACACCTGAAATTGTGAAAGATCCCACAGATGAGAAAGAAGGATCATCCTTCATTATTGTGAAAGATGAATGTACAGTCAATAAGGGGCAGCCTACATCTCCTGCCAGCATATCTTTTGAACGGCCAAAATTACAGATGATCCAACATATACGGCCTTTGCACATGACTAGATACCTTGATGGGGTCACAGTGAATAGGTTGCTGGTTGATAACAGGTCCACTACAAATCTCATGCCTAAGACATTGCTAACCAAACTTGGCAAAGGAGAGAAAGATCTCCTTCCATCCAGTGCAAGCATCTAAGATTTTGTGGGAGGCGTGACCACATCACATGGAATTATTTTCATGAATCTCACAGTGGGTAGCAAAACTCTCACCACCTCTTTCTTTGTCATCAATTCTCAATCAACTTATAATTTATTACTGGGGATAGACTAGATCCATGCATGCCTAGCAATCCTATCTACATTGCACCAATGCTTAATTTTTTGGAATGGCAATGATGTGGAAATCGTCTAGGTTGATAGAAGGCCATTTTTGGCATCCGCAAATCGTGCTAAAGCTAGGATATATGATGAGGAGATAGGTCTGATGAAAGTGATAGGAACTAACAAAACTAGGTGGCCTAAGGCCGTCACACTATCAAACAAGACTTCTATGGAAGAACTCAAGGCAATATACAAGGAAATGATCATTTCCCTCATCACTAAGGTGAATAGGCCAATCACCTCAATCATTCAAGCATTAATTGATGGATCTAAAGTCGACATTGAATGAGCAGGTCATGGCCTTAGAAGCCATGATGGCCAGATTAACTACTTATTTGGCCAAGGAGAAGCTAATGAGTCTACAAGAGGAAGAGGAGATTTTGGCTAATGCAGCTAAAGTAATCTTTGAAGAAGATCAACCACAGGAAGAAGTCATACAGTGGAAAGAGTTAGGAGTTGCACCTGCCAAGTTGGATGATAGAGCGGAGGTTCAGGATCCTCTAGAAGAAGTAAGCTTAGGAACATAGGAGAGTTCCAAGCCCGTATTTATCAGCCAGCACTTACCAGAGAAAATCATGCTTAAACTCATCCATATTCTTCATGAGTATAAAGATTGCGTCACTTGGGAGTACAAGGAGATGCCAAGATTATCCAAGGCGTTGGTAGAACACAGACGACCAATCAAGGAAGGCTCCAGGCTGTTCAAACATCCACCTAAGAGAATGTCCACAGTGGTGACTTTTCCCACTAAGGAGGAGATTGAACGTCTCCTTAAGGTTGGCTTCATTAGAGCGATCTGATATGTGGAATGGATATCGAACATTGCACTCATAGTCTATATATAGCATTGATTTTCATAGTCTATATATAGCATCCCCTAAAGATGAGTACCCCATACCAGTTGTAGATCTCTTGGTGGATGGAGCGGTCAAACACAAAGTCCAATCTTTTACGGACGGCTACTCCGGGTATAATCTAATCATGATAGCGAAGAGGATGTCCATAAAACGGCCTTTCATTGTCCATGGGCATTAGGGGCCTTTGAATGGGTGGTTATGCCATTCTGCCATTCGGCCTTGAAAATATATGAGCCATATACCAAAGGGCTATGAAAGCCATTTTTCATGATTTCATAGTCCTATTCATGGAGATCTATATAGATGACGTAGTGACTAAATCATAATGGCCTAGCTATTTGGAAATCAGAGAAGAAACTACAAACGGCCTGGCTATTTGTAACTCCTACATACACCAATTCGATTTTCATGACGTTACTTTTTGACGGCGCCAAGACTGAAACAACTTTAGGCTGTAGGAGTAAAAACTTCCAATTCGATTTTAAATTTACAAACAATCAGGCTAAATATGAAGAAGTCAGTATTTGCCTAGAAGTTTTATGAGAAATGGGAGCTTCAGTAGTAGAAGTGATAGGAGATTCTCAATTAGTAGTAAACCATTTGGCAGGAGTTTATTGTTGTCATAGTGAGGAATTGGCTCCTTACTATAAGGTAGCAACGCAGCTAATGGAGGAATTTGATGATGCTGTCATCTATCATATTCCTAGAAGATTTAATATTGAGGCAAACGAGTTGGCCCAAGTGGCCACTGGTATCAAAATTCCACAAGGTTGATATGAAAGAACTATATTGACAAATCAAAGGAGATATCTCCCGTTAGTACAAAAAAGGGGATTTTCAATAGAGGCTTTCACCCTTGAATTAACTGACATGGAAGATTGAAGATACCCAATTTCATCTTTCCTCAAAACCCCAAACTTTGAAATAGACAAGAAAATCAGAAGAAGGGCGATTCAATACTTCCTTATTGAAGGAGAACTCTACAAGAAAGTTTTAGAAGACGATATGCTCCTTAGATGCATTGGACCACTTGAAGCCCTTAAAGTGATGGCAGAAGTACATGAAGGAATCTGCGGAACACATAAAGCAGGAAGAAAGATGAGATGGCTAAGGGGATATAGATACTATTGGCCATCCATCCTAAGGGTTTGATCATGTATGCCTAGGGTTGTCAACCTTGTCAAGCTCACAGCTCAGTTCAAAGAGCACCCGCTATGGAATTATAGGTCGTAATCAGGCCTTGGCCATTTAGGGGATGAGCAATGGACCTCATTGGTAAGATTTTCCCTCCTTCATCTAAGGGGCATTCTTACATCATTGTCGCCACTAACTATTTTACTAAATGGGCTAAGCAATCCTTATGAAGTCAGCAAGCCAGGAAGATATTATAACCATTGTGAAAGAAAATATCATTCATCGTTTCAGAATTCCACAACATCTGGTAGCTAATAGGGGCACAATCTTCTTTGGTGACAAGATCAAGGCCGTAATGTCCCAATTTGGGAATGAAATTTCACACTCAACTCCTCTTTATGTCAAGGAAACGGCCAAGCTGAAGCAACAAACAAGATCCTAAAGAGGATTATTGAACGCATGGTGGATGATAAACCTAGGATGTGGCTTGAATTGCTACCAAACGCCCTATGGGCTTATAGAACTTCACGACATACTTCTATTGGGGTAACACCATACACTCTGACTTATGGGCATGATGCAATGTTACCTATGGAAGTTACTGTTCAATATACTAGGTTTGCCTATCAAAACAATTTGTCTTCATCAGAATATTCTTAGGCCATGTTAATGGAGATGGAAGATATTGATGAAATAAGCCTTTCTGCCTTAGATCATTTGATCATCCAAAAACAAAAGGGGGCTAGGGCTTATAACAAAAGAGCCAAAGAGAAGCATTTTTGGCGAAGGAGATTTAGTATGGAATGTCATTCTCCCCAAGATGGGTAAATGGTCACCTTCTTAGGAAGTACCATTTCAAATAGCGAGCTATCACAAAGGAGGTGCATACATATTACATATTACAACATATAGAAGGAGAAATGGATGCACATCCAATTAACATCAAATACTTGAAAGCCTACCATCCAACAATGTGGGAAACCCAATGGTCCCTACCAAAATCCATGGCCAAAAGATGAAGAAATAGTTTAAAGGGAGGAGGAGAAGATAGATTCAGATTAAAACTGTCAAATCAGCCTTGATAGTTTTCCAAGCTAAAGTCAGATCAACAACTTGGCTTTCGACTTCCAGCATCCTTTGTCCAAAGATGAACATCATTAGCCAAAGTTTCACGTTTAAGGAGCGTAGGGGAAGCCAGATTAGCAAGAGACATTTTCTTTGCTTGAATGGAGGTGAGAACATCCTCTTTGTCATTAACCCCCAGCCAAAGACACTTGATTTCTCCTGTTAGTGCAATTTTTTCAGAATCTAAAGTCCCAAAATCAACCAAATTTAGGGATAGTTGGTCCTTAAGTTGAGAAAATTGAGCTAATTTTCCTTGGATTTGATTAAGATCGTGCCCTCTTTTGATCAAAAGAGGAGATCAAAGGAGAGCTTTGATCACGAATGGCTTGAACTTTGGCCTTGAAGTTAGCATCAACTTAAGTAGATGAGATAATAACAAGGAGGCGTTGCGACAACCAACAAAATGCCCAGGATGAATAAGCACTTCTAGTGGGTGTTGGAGAGATTGCTTTAATAAATCCTTAGCTTTTACAACTTCTGAGTCAGTAACAGATGGAGCAGTAGAGCCAAATGTACCACTAGTCCAGGTGGTTTTTTGAGGAAGAGACTTCTGATCCCTAAGAAGGCACATGAGGTCCTCAATTGGCACTTTTTGGGGTTACTGACTGGTAGCTTCTTCTTTGCATGCAAGAGTGGGGGTCAACTTCTCCTGGTCCTCTTATTGCAAATTCTTCTCGTTAAGTCAATATATACATACTGTTGAAGGGGAAGCCCCAGCAAAATTAGACCCTACAGTAGGATCAATAAGGTGTTGGTCAAAAGGCAATATATTTATAGACTCCTCATCTTCTTCATCCTCATCTCCCTCTTCAGAATTTCTACAACGTTGGCTCTTTTGGCCGACTTCTTAAAATGACCTTTCTTCATCGGCGGATTGGGAGAGGCTACTAGATCTAAGTCAATGGGTTCAACAGCAGAATTACGAGCTTGCTTGCTGGGCTTCCAAACTTCTCCTAATCGAGCATTGTGATGGGTTCTTTTACTGGCCTAAGAACATCAAGTAAAGTCAACGGCAAAAAAGTTAGATACCTAACTGGTGAATTTAGGGGAAATACTTATTGAAGGAGAAGGATCTCTATCCTAACTGCCCAAAGATTTGGTGGCTTCAAAATCGCTCTTTCTTTTTAAAGGATGAGCAACTGTTACAAGATAAAATAAGGAAGAAAATGAGTGAGGCAGTGCAAAATAAGACCAAATAGTACATGGCTGCAAGTTCACCTTGTTCGGTAGAATCAATCACGGCCATTAGGCCTGACTTGTAGGCATCCTCTATTTCCCATAATAGAGCATTTGTCTTTGCTACTTTTACTTTTTTGGAAGGAGGATCAAGTGTGTACATCCCATTCCATCTCAAAGTATTAGCAAAAGTGAAATCCATATTGGGAATAGGGGGTATGGGCTTGCCAAAAGACTTTTCAGGGGTTTCAGGTGAATGGGCCATATTTCCTAAAATGGTATAGGCTTTCCACCAAGTAGTAGCAGCTTTCTTTTTTGTTGCTGAGCAATCTCATCAAGGCATTTTTTCTTGATGACTTCCATGAGGGCAGCACGAGGTCGCCTTAGTATTTGAAAAAAGTTTTCAAAACGAAGAATGGAGGTACAAACATCAGAGCTAGGTGTACCTACATGTTTTTCTTTAATTGATGGAACATTCTTGATTTTGGGAGCATCTTCTTGTGGAGGATCAATAGTGTCACTTTGTTCTTCTTCAACCTCAGCAAAAAGAGGAGTCAATCCAGGAGAAATAGTTAGCAAGATGAAATCCATGTCTTGAAATTGTGTAGCTATGGGCTTTCCCTCACCATTTAGAAAAAGCCATAGAAGTGTGGGGAATTTCTTCAAACGGATAAAGGGTGAATTATTCCAGCTTGATCATAGCCTCTTGAAAAGCTGCCTTCCTTTCCCTAGCATCTAATACATGTCGTGCTATGTGTAGATCATTCGCTGATTAACAAGGAAGGGGAGGGTCTAACTTAGTCAACCCAAATTACCAAGCAAATTGAGCAGGGTTATAAAATTCCACCCCACATTTGTTATTGGCAAGAGAAAAAAACATCCCACATGGCAAATCACGTGCAGTAAGAAGACTAGCACATACATTTTGTTGCTCTTGATGGGAGGGATCCAGATTGGTCGGTTTGGGTTTTAACTAACAAGAAGTACGCATTTGAGCATAGGGTGGCCAAAAATTAAAAGATTGACCAATAAATAGAGTGAAGTGGTGAGAGAAACAGTGGGCAAATGAGTGATCAAGGGGATTTCAGTGCACAAGAACGCATCTGTGGCAAGTTTTGGTGGGAACTTCTTTCGTTAAGGAGGGGCGACTCAAAGGGAAATATGTCCAAAGCCAAAATTTGAGGAGCCAAAGGGGTCCTGAACATCCTGACACTCGATTGTCTCCTGAACATCCTGACACTTGATTGTCCAAAATTTCTTTCATCCCTCTATAGAAGTGCGCAAGAATGAGAGGGGCCATGGGCAACTTTTGACCTAATGCTAGGGCTTTTTCTAGTTCAGTAAAATCTTTTGTAATCTTGTTGGAGCCAACACAAAAGATGAACTTATTCTGCCAGTAAATTAAGAGGGCAATGTGGTCTTCCTCAGATATAGGTTTAACTCCAGTCTTGCAGTAATAGTCCATGAAATATTTAAAAGTTAATTCCGTTTTTCCCACAGGATAGGAGAATTTGATTTCAAGGCAAGATAATTGGGCATTTGCCTCTTCTCCATGAGAACAGAGGCTAGTTAAAAAACATACATCTTGAAGAGTGATAGACATCATTCCACATCTAAACATGAAGGCATTAGTGGGAGGAGACCAAAATAAAGTCGCAGAACAAACAGTAGCAGTGTCTGTGATAATGGAGCCTCTGCTCAACATTAAAGCATCATAAATTCCAATTTCTTTCCAAAGGGGATGATGGGTTATGGCTACCCAATCTAGCCATCGATCATAGTCTATAGAAGTAAATGGCCAGAGGCGAAAAGGTTTCTAGAGGCGAAAAGGTTTCTAAAGGCTATAATAGCTCCAATCTGGTTGAAGGAGGTTAAAACAAAGCTTACCTTCGATAAGAGGATAAATGCACCTACATATTCTTGGACTGGGCCGTTGAAACAAGGTCCTAATCTATAAAGCTTGGTCTTGGAATGAGAAATAGAGACGGAAATGAGTATGTTGGTATCAATAGGAGCTTTTTTATCATGTAGAAGTTGTTGGACCTATCGCCCAGGGTTATCAGTGCCTTTGGAAGGGTCGTTTGATTGTTGAGTTGTCATGGAGGTTGGGGCTCAGGTTGCAGAAAGGAGAAAACATGAATAAAGAAGGAAGCTGAAAAGGAAAAGCCTATAACCCTAATATAACATCTAGAGATTTTGAAAAGCTGATGGTGACTAAGTCATTATGGCATGACAAATGTCTAATTAATATAGAGGTGACGGTTACACTTAGATAAGTGTGTGGGGTTTTGGGTAATATCCAAACTCTAATTTGTTCTTCTGAATTAAAGAGTTTATGGGGGCAGTGTTATAGCCAAAACAGGATTTTTTTATAAAATAAAAATGTGGGGCCCACATACTAATCAACTGGCAATGAAGAAGGATTGATGAGGTCCACGGGATATTTGTTGTGGCAAAACCTGTGGGATACGTGTCAATATGGGAAGCTTATGTGGCTAAAAAATAGGAGTTTGTTAGGCTTAATAGAAGCTTATAAATACAATGCAAGGCTATATGGGAAAGAGGTCCAACACCATATCAATTTTCAAGCTATTTAGCTTTTATCATTTTCTTTTTTTTCAATTAGCCAAAGTTAGATTTGTTTCGAGTATCACACTACTTATTTAAGTAGAAGAAACCCTCTGTGGTTCGATTTGCTCATTTTCCCAGTCATTCAATATAATTTAGCCCATTCAATTTTATATTTAACTTAGTTTATTTTCACTTGAAATTAGAAGTCATCTTGATTGAGGCAAAACCCAAATGAAATTATCCTCATCTTCCCTTAGGTCATGCACAACACCTGAGGAAGTCGGATTTGTAGCACAATTTACCATCACTTGGAGCAATTCTAGCTCTTGGCACACCCTCGCTTTCACGTCTTTACACGTGTCAACTGTCACAAGTGTGTGCTCTTTTTCTCACACATGTGATTTAAAGGAGCAATACCATGCTTCCTAACAATGATGTTCCCCAACTAGCATGGTCCCGTTCGTCATGTTCCCAACCAATATGTTTAGTCTAAATGTTATATGTTCTCTTATCATGCCAAAACCAACATACACCTAATCCACTTGACAACCACTAGACTGAATCAAAAGGCATGCTAAATTTAGATATAATAAGAAGCGAGCATAACTTAGCTAAATACATAACATGGCTAAATGCACAACTTGGGTAATACATCACATGGGTATATCACACTTCTAGTCTAGTCAAGGTTTCGGCTCAAGTCGCATCGCGAATCAAGATAACCAGAGATATTCTCTTGGAGAATATATTTACAAATAATATCCACATCCAGGTATTTCACAACTTTCCAAATTCAAAAATCCACAGGACGCCTAGATATCAATCACCAATTAACGTTCTAAACTCACCAGTCCATATACAAAAATTTAGCCAAACATGCTTTCAATAAAAATTATGCGATGGGTTTGCATAGCATAGTCATTTACTATTGTGGCATAACAAGATATATATATATACCCTTCTAGCATGGTAAGATGATTTGACATGATATGTGGTATCTAGCATGAGACATGACAATTGCATTGTAATAGAAGTATGATTTAAACAAACTAGCATGGCTACATGTTGAAGTATCCTATCATCATAGGCATTGGAATGCGTAAAGGTTGAGAATCGGTTTAGTAAATCATCCGATCGAAATTTGAGTTTCCCAGGCAAGGATGACTCCCAAAGGTGAATGACATCCGAATGGATGTGTTGGATCATCTGGATGGAATAAAGATCCCCAAGTCAAAATGACTTCCACAGGGGTAAATCATCCAAATGGATGAAAGGTTCATCTAGATGGACTTCATAGATTAGAGTACAAAATTTAGGCAGAGGAGAAATTCATCCAGATCGAATGAAGGTCTTTTAAAGCAAAACAAAGGCAGAGGCAAAGTTCATCTGTATGGGGTTCGTCTTCTAGCTTGAGGTGCTTAATCATTGATGAATACCAAGCTTTCGATACACGCTCTAAATATTGAAATTGAGAACCAAGGATAAGAGAACTTGCATCTAAATCAAAAAAGAGGATGAAATGGATTGATTCAGGGATTGAACAAAACTCCAAACTTGCGATACGTCAAGCTGATCTCCTTCTATGTTCTTCCTTCTTCTTTTTATTGCTCTTCCTCCTTCTTCTTCTTGCTCTCACACTCTTGCTATCTCTCAATCTTAGGATTTTAGATGGATGGTGAACTAACAACAAGAGATGGAGGGGGTATCTATAGGCCATGGAATGGAATATCATTCAATGGTTTGGAGGAGATCAATGAGGAGGGAGGGAGGAGAAGAAATGGAGTGAGGGAGGAAATTTCTCCTTCCATGGAAGTGACTCCCATGGTAGGCTGAGGTGAAAGGAGTTGTAGGGTAGTAATAGGGGCAAGAATAAGCGTGGGATGGTTTGGGAAAGAGCAAAGTGACGTGGGGTGATGCTGAGGTAGGAGGAAGATAGTCATCCAAATGGGTTCACAAAGTCATCCGAATGGGTGCGATCTAGAGATTTAAGAATTTATAGGAAACAATCATCCGGATGAGAGATCTAGGACATCCAGATGGAATGCAAAAAGCATCAGGACGGAAGTTATACACACAAGATATATCTATGCAACATTTAATAAGATTAAATACACATGGGTTTAAATAGGTCAAATGCAAATGAATTATTGGAAAAAAAAATCTGGGTTCTCACAGATGTCCTCTCTAAGTAGCACATAATCAAAGAGTGAAAACTACGCCCGCCAAGTGCCCACGCTGGGCCAATCGTGTGATCTTGTGAACAGCACCCCTGATTCTCTACATCCTCGACATGGTGCACGAAATCAGTGTGTAGATATCTTGGGACAAGATCAAGGCACCAATAATAGCAACCTCTCTAGTCTCAAAAAAAGGTACGCAATTCTTTCACGATATATCTACATACAGTTTTCCTATTCATTGGCATTAATTATAACTTGATCGTCAGAGGGTCCACAATTGGACCACCACCTCCTAATCATTGGACTTGTGTGCAATAGCCTAAAAAGCCAAAAGCTTATCATGGGAGCCATTGACCATTTTTTAGCATCATCAGTTTAGCTTCGTTTGTGGGAAATGATTCTTCTCATTTTTAACAAATTCAATTGATTAATTGTTGTAGACAATGGTGCCCACGAGATCAACTATGGGAGGAAGGCAGCAGGGTGATGTCTCCAGCAATGTGGGGCAAGGAGTTGACACCCTACAAAATGAGAATTCGTTGGAGGCGCAGGTGTAGAATCTCACCTCTTTTGTCGCAACTCTAGTGGAAAAAAATCAAATGCTAGTGCAGTAGCTACGCGAAGGGGTGTGCTTGCTCCTTACACATGTCAAGAATGCTTGCTAAGAAAAGGTGTAATGATATGATCATGAATAAGTGCTATTCCCAAGCGTAGGAAA
>JABCMJ010010418.1:0-38478 GCA_014822125.1 Arbutus unedo | reverse complement strand
ATTTTTGTTTGAATTTATTAAACAATTATTCTCTTTCTTGATGAGAATTTTTATGGGCAATGTTTACATTCTATTATATCATATTGTGCATGAGTGTCTCTTATTCTACATAGTAGATAATCTGGTATGTAGAATTTGGCTTACATACAGAGAATCAGATTATCAGTTCTTGTAGAATATAAGTATTTAGTTCACAGTCTTAGGTGGAATTGGACACACCACTAGTATGACTGTAACATAGTATTTCAGTAAGTCTATGTTGACTATGAAAAATGGTATAGTTTTAATTTACTGTGTTAGTACACTTTGTGTGTATTGAACAGGACCATTTTGAGGTAACAGTATTTATACTGACAATATAATACAATTTACATCTCATGGTTATTATGTATACTTGTACTCTTAATCCAAAGATAATTAATTGATATGTATATTTAATATTGTTGACTTTGATTCATTATAGAGTGATGCCTTATGGACCAATAGTCTCGATGAGTTGAGTCACAATATTAAGTATATGACAACTATTAATTATTAATAGAATCCACGTCCCTTTATTGGGATTGATGATATCCACTTGAAGAATCTTATAAGTTTCGATTATGTCAGACCCTGCAGGTGGATATTAGTATCCGACATAAGAAATTTTATAGATGTTGATTAAATAAATTGTCAGTAATTTATTTTAATCAATGGGTATTTGTAATTTTAACGTGGGGAGATAAATAAACATTTAATAACATGGAGTTCGAAATATAATTTTGAGATATGAGAGGGGAATGCAATTATAATTCTGTAGTGGTATGAATTATAATTTATATAATTCGAAATTAATCCAGACTGGACTAGGAATTTCAAATTATATACGAAGCCCAGCCCATACTTCTCCTAGGGTCTCTATCGTTGCCTATATAGACACCGCTATGCCTTCTAGGTCAGACACAACTTGATATTCGAAAGATTGAGAGAAGTTCTATGAAGGCAAAGAGATCACATTTTTTAGCCCACCCTCAGTACGTGATCAAGGTGCAATAGGATTACGATAAAAGATCTTGAGGTCAGTCGAGCAAGATCATTCTAACCCTGCTCAAAGTTCAATCAGGATCAAATTGCAAAGATAATCGAGATCAAACCAGACAGATCTCGAAGGTATGAACCCTAAAGATATCGTTGAATGCTATACATATTGTTCATCCAACAAATAAGGAACCACAATATTCGACCAGGGAGAAAATTAGTACCCGTGTCTTCTGCGTGAAGAAAGTGGCTAATAGTTTATTGTTTTTCTTTACTTATTTTATTTCATTTTTTTATTTCTTCCTCATATTTTGTATCTTATTGGACTAACATGCAAGTATTATTGTTCAAGTTGGGAGGTGTTCTCCTTTCTCATCTTTTCCAACTTGATGTTGTTTGCCCCACGAGGTGATATTGTTCCTTCTCTTCTTTTACTTGCCTCACTTTGTAGTGCATATGGCCAATGAGTGCATTGTATGATTTAAGTGGGGAGGTTGTGGACTCACCGATCAGAAGATCCGCCTCGGACAGCTTTTTGCTAGACCAGCGTGCTAGATATCCCCTTACGCGCGCGTGGTCACCATTTTGTAGGTTCCGTCGAGCGTTTCTTCGCTAGTGATTCGTGTCTTGGAGTCGCCACCCAAGTTTTACGCTTTCCTCAAGGAACTAAGCAAGCATGTACATTTTAGAGCTATTGATCATTTGTTTATCAGAGATCAAAAGGGTTCGGGAGTAAGTTATGCAATGGGAAGGTGTTAGGTACCCACCCGCCCAATCCAAGAATCGATCTCTACTTGACATTCATGGGATTTTAAATGCATTTCACGTTAAATGACTCACGTCATGCATTTAAAAGGGGGATAAGTGCAGTAACAAGCATGTTTTTAACTTATTTCCCTTTAAAACATCCTTAGCATGGATAATATGGAGATTACTATTGCTATTACACGAATAGTGAGCGTCATTGACTTGACATTACCTGTTTAGTATGGGAAGTACGTACTATTTGAGCCTGACAATGCGTATTGACCCGGAATTAGAATAGTACAATCATTTTTATGAAATTCTATATATTCAACAACAGAGATAATAAAATAAAACAAGATTACTGCATTCTAACAAGGTGAATGCCTTGATCCCGAGAGTAGCGTATATCTACATTCTAAACTACTCAGGCTCAAATTGGAGTGGTGACTCCTATCAAGATATAACATATGGACAATGGAAATTTGTAGATAGTATGGATTACTATTCGGAATCCTACGATGTTCCCTCAAAGTTTAATGCAGTTATACCTCTTGTTTGATGTTTCGAATTGTATTCGACTTTGAAGCTAGTATTCGAGATCAAGGTTGGGGATAAATAAGTAAGTATCAGATTTACTTATTCAACGCCAACCTCGTCTTTTCCTACTATTCTTGACTTGAGTGCTCCAAAATATCCTCTCAAGGAGGAGTTGGTTTTTCTTCTAAAACATCTCTCTCTTTCTTTCTCTCTCGAAAGTTTATTCCTAAGTTTGCTTCTAAAAACTTCTTTCTCCAATCTGCCTCTCTCTTTTCGAAGCTTGGGGGGTCCTATTTATGGCCCCGGCGTTCCAAAATTGATCAAGGAAAAAATCGTCCTTCTAGCCTTTGGACTAGGGCACGCAGGAATGGTGCACTGCACACCACTCCAGAAATTGGCGAAAGTGAGAAAATTGCAACACACAACCGCATGTCGCTCAGCATGGTGAGCCATATTGTAGTCAGACTAATTTGACCAGTCACTGGACTAGCAGACACCTAAACTGGACTAACGGGTGCCACACATAGCAAAGTGGCATTCATGAAGGTGGTTTTCTAAATGATTTTTGATGAAAAATGAAGATGAAGTTAAAGCATTCAATGCTAAATTCGTCAATTCCTAACATAACTAAAACCTACATCCAAGGGTAAGTAGTATCTTTTTTTGATCATCGGGAACGTCCAACCATTCCCTTTGGAAATTTGTCGGGATCGAAATTGGGGTGTCTACAGTTGCCTCTCTTTGACGGGACTTGATAGGCATCTAGTGACAAAATTCGCCATCAAAGAACGAGACATCCCAAATTGGATGTTCCTAAATTTTTGTAAACCCAAAATCAAGCACAAGTCATCTGGTTAGGCTCTTCGAGCTACCTACGTACCCCACTGTAGTTATCAAACCAGCATAGTTCTTGGGGCAATGCACGTGTCAAAACAAAAATGACTATGCGTGCATGCAAATGCTCGTGGAATCATGTAAAGATGCTTAGGGTGTCATGAATATTCAGGGGCACTCAAGGTACAAAGTGAATTGAAATGTGCACTCTGGGGGCGTGTACTCAAGGTACAAAATAAACTAAAGTGCGCACTCAGGGTACATGTACTCAGGGAACAAAGTGAATTGAAATGTGCACTTAGGGTGCAAAATGAGCTAAAATGTGCACTCAGGGTACGTGTACTCATGGTACAAAATGATTTGAAATGTGCACTCACCTGTACTCAGCGTACAAAATGAGCTGAAATGTGCACTCAAGGTGCGTATACTTAGGTTACAAAACAATTTGAAATGTGCACTCAGGGTGCGTGTACTCAAGGTACAAAAGGAACTAAAGTTTGCAATCAGGGTGCATGTACTCGGGGTACAAAGTGAATTGAAATGTGCACTCAGGGTGTGTGTACTCGGTGTACAAAGTGAATTGAAATGTGCACTCAAAGTGCATGTACTGACAGTACAAAGTGAATTGAAATGTGCACTCAGATTGTGTGTAATCAGGATACAAAGTGAATTGAAATGTGCACTCAGTGTGCGTGTACTCAAGGTACAAAGTGAATTGAAATGTGCACTCATGGTGTGTGTACAATGTGCAAAGTTATTCTAAACATAAATGACTTTTTATTCAACAACATATACTAGATTGGCGAATGTGTACCTCAGACTGGCATACGCATGAACTGGGAAGATAGAAAGCCAACCATTTTAATGGCCGCTTAATGGGTAACTAAACCGAACTGGCGTATGCAGGCCAAGATGGCAGCCGTTGCACGTGAGAAGCCTAACTGCTCTTGGGAATGGCAACCGTTTTGTCGTACATGACTCTTTGGAATGGTGCGTACTACTTGTTGTATTCTGGCCAAAATCTATAAATAGAAGGAAGTTTCAATTTTTAAATCTCATAACTCCTCTTCTATCTCTCTCTAACCCCAGAGATTCTCTCACTAAGTCTGAAAATGTCTAGTATCGTCCTTCTAGTTTGATTGCTACTCCCTCAGCGGTGAATTCCAGCGCTTATCGTGCGGCCATGGAAGCTTTGATTGCGTCGGGGGTGGATCTTGGCCATGACATTGCCCATCCTCTTTTCGGTTCTACTGCGGTTGACGCATCAAGCGATGCTCCTCCGGCCAGACCGTCTGACACTCCTGAGGACATTTTGGTGCCATTCACAAGGATGCTCCTGGCAAAAAGTATGATATTGGGGATGCATTTTGCGATGACATCCCAATTGAGGAGGGGCCTCAACCACCTTTCAATCTGGAGACCTAAGCTCCCACCCTTCACATTGTGCCGTACTCAGCAATGAAGCCATTTCGTACTCAGGTTCCAATTTTGGATGACTCCTTGGTTCTCCGATACCCGGACACCCACCGTTCGACTTCATGGACCAAGACCACAGTATGCAATACTTTCTTTTTTATCATGATTTTTTATCCACACAACTCCATGGTGCATATTCTGATAACTTTGCTTTTGTCTGAACCGAACAAGAATGGGGTCCACTGCTTTGGGGGCAACGACGATGTCAACAATCACTACAATCGACTAACTTCGAAGGTTAGGGCACTGGTCGATCAAACGGGCTTTTAGCGCTTGATTCCGGTACTTCTTAAGTCTCACAGAGACCGTCAAATGATCACCACTCTTGCTGAGCAATGGTGGGATAACAACAATTCTTTCCATTACCCTGCAACGAGGTGACTGTGATGCCATTGGACTTTGCTGCTCTAACAGGCATGAGAGTGGGTGGCCGGCCCATCCCCTCGACTCGGGTATTCATATTAACTCTACTGCTTTACTGTTCTTCTTGGGTAACCTACCCCCTCAAGAGGCTGGATTAGCCTGATAACTTTGTTCTTGGAGCACTACGTCGACTATGCGATGGATACCCTTGAGCACTAGGCTCATGCTGCCTGGGCCTTTCTCATGTACTTCTTTGGAGCCTCCCTATTTGCAAACATGGAGAATAGAGTTCACTTGCACTTTCTATCTGCCCTTTGGGACGCTGTTGTCCAAATGCTTGACTGGTTTGGGGCCACACTGGCCACCCTCTACAGTTTCATGGGCTCTACTTCGTGAGGCGTCGGCAATAGCACAGGCAATTTTTGGCGAGTCCTCAAGGTATAACTTTTCTACTTACTATACTTTGTCAGATGCCATGCACGACCTTACTTTCAATAATGCCTTGCTTATCATCATAATTTTGATTCGACTCTTGCTTCTTTGAAAAATTATGGGGCAATAAAGTACTGTGGATGGGCGAGCCTCTAAATACTGATCCTGATCCATGAGTCCTCCCTCTGATTCTCTGATGGGACAAACCACACAAGGGCTCCAAGCTATTTTTTCCATGAATGCGTACCGCCACTTCTTGGATAAGCTGACTCCAGGTCAGGTATATCTTTGTCTTTCAACTATTTTTCATTCCCAATTCTTAGACTATTCTTGCCTTGCCCATTTTTTGTTGCTTTTTGATTCATTGTGACGATTTTACATTCGGCGGGGGCTGTGGAAGGGCCTTGAGGCTGACTTCTTGACTTAGAGTCGCAAGCTTACCCAGAGTAGGGTCTTGATGGAGTGCCCCTAGGGACAAGTGGTATTCTATCAGCCACTTCTTGCCATGGGCTTGGCTGATCGAGGTGGCAACTATGTTGCTTACGTGACCCAGTTCCTGACCAGGCCTTTTGAAGATGCTAACGTTTACCGGGTGGAGTAGGTTCTTGATAATGTGGGAGATGGTGAGCCAGGAGTTGTTGCTACCGCTGCTGCAAGTGTTGTTCTGGAGACTGCTATTGGTGGAGAGACAAAAGGAGTGCCCTAGCCACGGGTGCTGACAAGTGCTCGTCAATGGGGACAGACTAAGGCTGGTGGACTAGCATTGCCAACTATTCCCCAGTCCTTCATTATTACGACTCGGGACTTCATGTGTGGTACAACGATCATCCTAGGTCCGGGCAACACAATCCCATATTTCCCTGCATAAGTATATCTACTTCATTATGCTTGAACATACTCAGTTGCTTTTCATATTGCCATAATACTGCTATGTTCCCACATTATTTTGTTCTTAGATTCACTGCCCTCTTTCTGATTTCAGCCCCTTCTGATCCTGACTGCAGGTTCCCCATGAGTGGGCTCAGGAACCATACAATGCTTTCTTGGGTTTGGTGTGCCTAGTGCTCTATTTGGTTGCTAGAGACATGAGCCGGATTGAGCTCCATGATGATGAGGGGTCTAGCCATCCTCGCGCAGAGAGTCTTTCTCTCAGTCTTAGGATTTTTTGGTCAAAACCCTAGATTATTTATATATTGTGATTATCACTATGCATGTGCCACCTGTGGCTCTCCTTAAAGTCCAGCTAGGCCTCAGAGAAGAGCAGCTTTGGCGGGTTTGAGAGTTTCTGGTGTTGTACACTCGGAATATCGTCATCCTGGGGCTGAGAGAAGGGATCCTGATAAGGAGAAGGAGGAGGAAGAGTCAGTGGCGAGACTCAGGCACAAGGCTAAGAGGGATTAGGAGGTCGGGCTTCCATGCCTTTTTTGTCATTCAGGGCCTGTGTGCCTAGCTAATGATCGGGTAGAAATTGCAGGCATACATTGTTTTGGTTTTATTCATGGATGCTTTTGTTCATTACACTATTGCTTATTCTTTTCTACTTCTACTTCTTTTTCAAAGCGCCGTTCATTACTTACATGGACAATTACATTGATGGACATTCAAAAATAAAGACTGACTCTTAAAAACGACGTTAAAGTAAACCAATCTTATTTAAAACAATACAACTCAAAACATGTTTCCCTCTACTGTGTTGCGGTGCTAAGAGCATATACCAACTCTTTTAATCATCAGTTCGAAGTTCAGGAGCAATATACCATCGCGGAGGGTTGAGACTGAAATTTGAACACTGCTGGTCTTGGGATTCTAAACAGTATGATGGGCTGGCGCACGCATGAGCTCGACTGGCGTGCACCCTCTATATTGGCGTGCACAGTAGTTTCTCTAGCGGCGGTTCTGACTTGTACGTCACTTCGTCTAATATGGTATGGATGGTTAGTTTTCACAGAGATTCTTTGTTTTTTCATCTAGCATGCATAGTATGGAACTGACGTGCGTCACAGTGATGTGGTGCACACTACAGAGGTCGATCTAGCCAGTTCCTATAAATAGCTCTCTCATTTTCTTCGTTCTTCTCATCCCTCAATGATTTGTTCATTTTCTTCTACTCTTCATTAGTGGATGCACGATCTTGATGGGGTTGAACGTTTGAACATTCAACCTTTTGGACTTAATGCTCTGTTTTCTCTTCAAAATGTCGTCCTTAGTTTTGGAATCCCAAGGGTCGCATCCTCCTTTTGGAACACCCAAACTCATGTTTTTCGTTTTGGTGCTCCTTGCGAACTATGCCCAACCATCGAGGAGTTCCAAGCCCTCCTAGAGTTTCATGATTCTAGTGTTCCCATGGTTCCTCCTCAACGTATAAACTTATCACGACTTTTATCCTCCTTTCTTGGCTTGACGCCAGTTGAAGTTGTCCTGATGATTTCAAATAATGAACTTAACATTCCTCACGATTTCAAATAAAGCCACTTTGTGTATGCATGGTGGCCCATTTCCTTCTGGCTTCCTCTTCTGGCCAGGTGAATGCTGCGGTAGTTTCTGCAACATGTCAATTGTTTGATAGACGGAACATTATTCCCATGGTCCTTGCAGAGACACTACTTAGTCTAGATAACCTTCATGCCACCTCTACTCAGTCCTTTAGTGGTAGTCCCTTTTTACTTTAGGTATTCTTGTTGTTCTCCTCTCCTGCCTTCCTAGCTCTTCACCTGGTTTCTTCTTTTTGACATGTTGTTTCCCCTACAGATGTGGCTTTTTTACAAGGTTGGACTACTAGGCTTACCTGCGGGCAGTCGCTACGAAGCCCGATTATACACTCATCACTCCTTTATGGAACTCGAGCAGGGTGAACAAAATTGGATCACATGATCTTCCACTCAGATAGAATTTGATATATTCTGGTGTTGTCCTTGGTTTGAGCTTCCTCCTATGACTTTGACCAACCTTCGTTATAAGGGAGTAGTGATTCCTGGCCTCTCGGATATCACTTTCTATCTTCCCCGTCATATTCTTCATCAGTTCGGGCACACTCAAAGGGTCCATTCCTTTATTATGGACTTTGACTCTCTTCCGGAGCTTAATGATCGGATAATTCATCACTATCAAACCAACTGGGTATCGAGAGATTTGCTTCCTCCTGGCCACTCTTTTAAAGTAAACATTGGATAGCAGTATAAATGGTGGCTTGAGGAAGAAATTTGGAAGACCTCCAGTCCCTCTTCTAACTGACTTTCCCTCCTTGGCGAACTTGTTTTGTTTAGATCGCATGAAGAAACTTATCACTTAGCATGTCCCAACTTATAACAAAATTTCAATAGATTTGAATTGATAGGATTCCCTTCTATAGACTTTTACATGAGATTTGCATGTTGAATTTTCACTTAGTTATTTACATTGGACATGATAGATTGATTGATTTATTCAGGGCCAAACCAAATAGTTGCCTACATATCCTTTCGAGAGGAATCAAGCTGTGGATAATTCGGGGTTATGGTTCACTCGTATCTTGACACCCTTCTTTTGATGCTCTTGATTTCGCCTATTATCGCCCTTGCGGATTTTCGATCTAGCGAACGCTTTTTGTTGTCAGCCTTTCATTTTTCTTGGGAAACCTTCATAGGTTTTCATTCCCAACAAGCAATTTGCTCTATTTTTTTGTCTAAATCGCCCACCCTTGCGGTTTTCAACCTAGAGAGCTTCTCCCAGGGGTAATACTTCTTGAGTTCGTCCAAATTGACTAAGGCAAAGGATTCGTTCCTATCTAAATCCATGATTTGCACCACTCCTACTAGCAAGATAGTTTTGATGATGTATGGTCCGACCTGACTTGGTCTAAATTTTCCTCGTGGATTGTGAATTGGCACTCTAATTTCTTTGAGTACCAAGTCTCCATTGATCAAATTTCGAACCTTGACTTTCTTGTTAAATGCTCATGCAATCCTGCGTTGATATCCCTGAACATGATACAAGGCTCTCAATCTTCGCTCATCAAACAACATTAACTCTTTGAATCTCCCATGTTCCATTCTCCCTCAAGTATTCCCATGTTGCCCCTGTAGGTGTTCGAATCAACATTTTGTACCCCCATAAAGCCAAGGGTAACTGTTTGGGCCAACTTCTGGTAGACTCCACCGTTTTCTCTATGATTCTCTTCATATTCTTGTTTGCGGCCTCAATAGCCCCATTAGTCTGTGGTCTGTAGATTGATGACATGTGGGCTTGAATCCCAAATTCATTCAACAATTCTAGGACCGTACCCTTGAAATGTTTTCCATTATTTGATATCAACTCTTGCAGAACACCATAGCATAAATGATATTCTGTCGGATGAACTATGCCACCTACGTTGCTATCAGCGTAGCATAAAAAGTAGCCTTTGCCCACTTCATGAAGTAATCAATGGCGACCAAGATAAACCTATGTCCATTTGAGGCTATAGGCATGATTTTTCCTATCACATCGATTCCCCATACTGAGAAAGGCGATGGAGAGGTCATGGCATGTAACTTAGATGGTTGAACATGCATATGATTGTCATGTATTTGACACTTATGTCATCTTCATACGTATTCCACGAATTCAGTTTCCATGGTAGACCAAAAATAGCCCAACCTTAATATTTTCTTTGCCAACATCATTCGGTTCATGTGAGGACCGCAGACTCCTTTGTGAATATCTTCCATGATCTTCGCTTCTTCCTTGCCATCAACGCACAACTTGTGCAACCCGCAATGCGATCGCTTGTACAGTTTTCCTCCACAAATCAAATACTATAATGCTATCTTGCGAATTGTTGTCTTCTCCTTCTTGCTTTATTCTCCGGATACTTCCCTCATTCCACAAAATTTCAGATGTCATGATACACGATAGCTCATCAGTTGCTTCATCTATTTATCTTACATAGGCATAAATTGGCCTATCTCTTTGCTCAATTATTAAGGGCCTCATCTTCACTTCCCTCGGAATAATAATCATGGATGTCAATGTTGCCAAAGCATCGGCGAATTGATTCTTCAGACATGGCCCATAAGTGAAAGTGGCCACATCAAACCATGGAATTAGGTCCTCTAGATCAGCATGATACAACTTCATTATTTTTCCTTAACCTTCCAATCACCGTTTGCTTGAGAGACTACCAAATTAGAATCACCAATTACCTCCAACTTCTTGACACTGAGATCTAGGGCGGCTTCCATCCTTACAATACAGGCTTCGTACTCTATTGATTGTTTGTCACTTCAAATTTGAGTTTGAAGGATAGAGGAATGTGTGTTTCGTCCGAGGATATTAACAGAATACTAATTCCAATCCCTCTCCGATCAGATGCTCCATCGAAATAGACTATCCATACGTTGCTTGTTATTGTCATCAGGTCTTGATCTGAAAACTCAAACTCGGTCTCTACTTCTCCTTTGACTAAGTGATCTACCAAGAATTCTGCAACTTCCCCTCCTTTTACTGACTTTTGCGTTACATACTACAGATTGAATTCTGCTAGTAAGAGCAACTAACGTGTTAGCTTACCAGTTAATGCAGGTTTCTCGAATAGGTATTTGAGGAAATCCATTCAAGAAATCAACACTACCAGATATACTGGCATGTAGTGCCTCAACTTCTTGGAAGACCACACCAATGCCCAACAAATTTTTTCCAAAGGAGTATAACGTTCCTCTCCACCGACCATCTTCTTACTTAGATAATAGACCACCTTGCCATCATCTGCTTCTTGAGCCAACATACATCCCGTTGAGACTTCCATCACTGAGAGATACAAAATCAATGGTTTACCCGGAGTTGGGGGAATCAAGATTGTCAGATTCTATAGCTATCTCTAGATCAAATCGAAGGCTTCTTGGCATTGCTCATCCCATCAAAATGGAGTATTCTTTCTCAAGAGCTGAAATAGTGGTTTGCATGTGGAAGTTAACTTGGCAATGAATCTACTAATGAATTGGATTTTGCCAAGAAAACCTCAAACTTCTTTTTCGGTGCAAGGAGATTCCATTTCGAGGATGGCTTTAACCTTGGAGGGATCCACTTCTATTCCTCTCGTTGTGATCATAAATCCCAACATGTTTCCCGCAATCACCCCGAAGGCACACTTCTGCGGGTTCAAGAGCATCTTGTATTTTCAAATTCTCTCAAAGAACTTGCGTAATGCTATTGAGTGATCATCTCTCTCCTCGGTTTTGATGATCATGTCATCAACGTAGACCTCTACCCGCAATCACCCCGATGGCACACTTCTGTGGGTCAGTCATGCAGTACAGTTGTAGTTGTGTGCTAATAAATGGATCCTGCATTCTTCAACCCACATGGCATTACCTGATAATAGTAGGTTCCCCATTCTATGATAAAAGTTGTCTTATCTCTATCTTTAGGAGACATCAAAATCTGATTGTATTGTTGTGGTCGTGACTTGTCCTAGTTGACTGAAACTAATTCTTCTTTACATAACCCTTCGGTCTATATTTGTAACATCTCTTGCTCACACCCCTCTAACACTGACCCTGACTTAGCCCTGATCCCTCGCTCTATAGTGGCGGCCTTTTAGTATTTCATTGGTAAGGTTTTGGTGTAGCCTGTTTCCTATTCATTGTCCCTACTAACTTTGATTTTTTATAGGGTTGGTGACCACTAGGTACTGCTAGCAACATGCCCTCATTTGGAGGTGTCAAGGATGAACAACCTGGTGAAATAATAGGTGCAGTACTTATTGCATTCAAAATAGCTTTAAATAATAGGGTGATCTCATTCCCTTTAGGAGTAGTGTTCTCATTTCTGATGTTGTCGGGATCTGAGTTTATGCTGTTGTCAAGCATTTCCTATCACCGTTAGTGTTGTTGTTACTGACGTTACGGCTGGCAGGTTTCATTTTGCAACATACGAATTTTCGTGACAAGGGGTTTATAGCTGCCACATTTTCAAAGTATGATTTTATTTATTTTCTTTTAATATAGTTGCGTATGACCACATAATATATATCACCATCTTTGCACAACTATAAGAGCTGAAGGCTACAAGCATGTGAAAGAGCACATGACCATACATATTGTGTCATCTACCTAATCCTGGTTATCTCACTGTCATGTCAATTCTCCTACCTTTATTCTCTGTCTACTTCAACAATCTCAAAAACTCGTCTTTCATCTCTGACAATTCATCTCACAAGGTGCTCAGTATTGATGGCAACAGTTCGTCAGTATTAAGAACCACCCCTCTTCTTTTAGCGTCGGTTCCTTCTTGTAATCACCATCTTTCAGCTCCTCCTTGTTTGGGTCTATGCTAAATTTGTGGGGTTTAAGTAGTAGATTGATTCCGCGCCGAAATCGATGAAGCACCTTGGTCTAACTCGGAACCCAACATTTACCAAAAATATTTATATAGTAGACTTATGTATACCATATCTTAATAACTCTAAAAGTCTAACTAAATGATCAAACTCTCGGGTATTGTGACCTACCTATTCTACCCAAAGTTTCAGTGGTGAACCTATGCTCTAATACCATTTGTTACACTCCGATTTCTCGGAACATTAATTTACATCTTTAATTAAATTATTAATTTAATAGAAGAGTAAATTATGAAAATGCCCTTTTATTATTAATGAAAAGGCAGAAATAAAGTAAATCAGAGTTTTACAAAAGCAGAAATAAAATTGACATAAATACCCCTTGGGGTTTACATTTCTTTATTGAAAATAAACTAAACAAAGCTTCTAGGGATAAGGTGCATGGCTAAATGCCATTAAGGTCTTCTTTTGCAAGTCCTGACTATTCATGCTCAGGTGGATACTCCAATTGCTCTGCAACATCTGGTATGAAACACCACGGGCAGAGAGGTTACTCTGATGAGTAATTAAACTCAGTAGGGATAGTCAGCGAAAAACTAAACCCAAAGAGATACAAATGTACAGCAGGTCATATATAACTATTAAAATAGTAATGTGGGGAAATAAAGTCGCATAGATTTATTATGCATCGTTACTTTGAAGTTTCTAACAATACCCTTTTCCCCTGCTATTCTGCTCTTACCCGGCTATCTAGAGTAGAGCACTCAGTTGATATTGGCAAGTCCTTACCGAGACAAGGAAGAGACCTTCTACTATCTACTCGAGTCAATAACCACCTCACTCTAATGAGACCCGATCGAATACGTGGCTTCGCCAAGTCAGGTACCAACGAACATTAGCTGCTTCCTCTTTACCAGCTCCAAGACGCCCAAGACAAGGCCATCGCTCCCTTCGAGTCCAGAACACCCCAAAGTCACCTATAACCGAATACACCCATCTCCTAGTTGGGGTCCTTAATCAACAAAAAGAACGACGCCCAGTGGGACTCTAACTCACATGGAACACAATTTGGGATGACGACCAGATCAACACTTTGCACAACGGCCACCAATAAATGTTTTAACAATTTTTTCGTTAACATTCTTACTTGTTCTCTGAATAATTCTACTAGTTATAATGTTCACCCAACGCCCTCCACTGCCTTGTTACAGGTGACATTCAAACTAGTGCCCCTATCGTAAATTCTAGGGTTTCACATAAACCACAAAACTCTGAATAGTTTAACTTGTTACAGTTCAAAAGCACGACAGTTATTCTACATTAAACTAACGACACGATGGCCACATTAATCTAACGGCACGATAGTCATATCACCACTTTCTATTTTCAAGGTCAACCAGCACAAAGGCTATAACACTAACTGACAACAATAAGTTGAGCAGCACGACGGTTGTACTCGAAACTCAAACTTTCATTCAGAATCATCAACTTTAATCTATGACGTTTGGAATCATGCAGCTCATCATATTATGCTGATATCTCATGCATGTTTCAACAACATAATAACAACATAGGATCATGGTTAAGGTTTGATCAACTTGCTCACACGGGCCCCACAGGGATCCGTGGACACACACAATGTAATTGTGGATACTTATGCAGTGTGTTCATGCATAACAGTGGTGAATTAGAGTTTAAAACTACAACCCAAAATGTCCGATTATCAACTAGCAACTTACTGGATTTTACTAGGTTGCTCGAGCAACCTAGAGCTCACTCGTGCGTTCTAAAAAATATCGAGTTTTGGATTCTGGGTTAAAAAGTCAGACTCTGTCAAAAACTAGATAGGTCACTCGAGTGGCCTATAGCTCGCTCGAGCAAGCCATCGGTTTTGGCAAATTCTAGTTTTAGGGTTTTTCTTCAACTTAACATGAACAGAACCCTAAACTGAGACTATAACTTCAAAACTAAAACTGAGAACATAAACAGAAATTTTACAGACCATAGATTCCTTACCCTCTAATAATTTCATAAATCAAACTATGAGATTAACCAATTTCATGCTTCTATCAATAACTATATTAAAACCCTAACAAGCTTTTCAACCAAAATAAATAAATACAACAATTAACCTACTTTAATCTGATTCCTATGAGTTCGTAGTGAAATCTCCTACCTCAATTGAAGAATCCAGCAAAGAATTGAACATAAATTTAAAAGAGTTGGGTAGAGCTTTGGTTAGGGTTTCTTTTTCCTCAAGAACAAGAATAACCTCACAATTTCTTTATACTCTCTAGATTACGAAATTTTGGTGCAAGATTATTAGGATTCGAGTCTAGTTTATATAGGATTTGAGGAAGAAATCTCCATTAATTTCCAATTCAATTCAATTAAACATGGCCATGAATTCTCCCATATTGATTTTCCATTATTTTTCAATAATCCCTCTTCAAAACTTGTAACAAATCTGGTGAGGCCAAATTTAATACATCCAATAAAACTTAGATTAGAAGTCATGAATACGATGAAATCCCAAAAGATTCCTTTTGGAAGTTGTTGTAAATCGATGGCTCGCTCAAGCGGTCTGAGGTTGCTCGAGCGGCCTCCCTATTCTTCAAAATTCTAAAAATTAAATAACTAAAACTCAGGATTAAATACTTAATATAAATTTTTAAATTCTTATTAAAATTTACGTTATTAAAAATTACGGATTGTTACAATGATAGTAGTAACTTGGGTGGTGGGTCCTCTGTCGGACCACTTGACTTATATAGTGCTGGAGGAGGAGATTTTGATTTCTCCATTCTAGTATTACCCTTTGGTGTTTTTTTTCTCGATGTTCCCATCATAAAATCCTAGTTTTTTCCACATACGGCGTCAACTGTAGTGGGTGATTTTCTCAATCAAAGAAAAAATATAATTACGTCAATAACTAACAGGAATTAATATCTCGATCTTTTGGCTCCTGTGATCTACAAGACAATACACCGTCAGAGAACCCTTCGTCGTTGTATCAGGAGTGCACTCTGATAATTAAGTCATAATAATGATCACAATAATCGCACTAATAGAATTGCTCAAGTTCTAGACAACATGTACCTTTCCCCAATAGTCTGCACCTTTATTTATAGATTCTGTGACTTAATCTTCCCAATTCTCTTGGAATTCTAATTTCTCATTAGAGTCGAAGTAGAAATTTCTTTTGATTGGCCACCAGTAAGATTAAAACTGCCTACGATTCCTCTGGGATTTATCTTCTTTCATTGGAGTTTCATTCAACTTAGACTTCCTCACTCTAAGTCAAATCAGCCTAGGATTTCTTACCCCAATATGATAGATCATTATCCCTAAACATTCGAACTTCTATTTTCACCACAATACAATATTGGTAATTGCCATCCTCAAATCGACTGCCCTTCACGCCGCCCTTTTCTGGTCAACAAACAACTGCACTGTTTTTCTCAGGTCGGCTCTACTCTATATGATCGGCACATGCACACGTGCGCGAGAATAATTCTATACCAAACTCAATTACTCTTTTATTAAGAAATCCAATAAAGTTAATTTCAATTTACCTCTTTCACTAGAATAAGGTTATGGTGCTTAGTAGAGGTGAAATCGGTTCGGTTTGATAAAAAAACTCGAACCAAATCGGTAATTTCAGTTTGAGTTTTTGTAACTGAACCGAACCAAACTATTTCGGTTTGGTTTGGTTTTTTTGGTTTCAGTTTGATTTTGGTCCGGCTTTGGTTTGATTGGGTTTGGACCCAAAATTAAAAAAAATACTAAAACATTAAGAGGCCCACATCAAATGGATTAAGTTTAGATTGATTTTTATTTTAAAACCGATTTTCAATTTAATTAGGCCTAAGCCCAAGTTAAAAAAAACTTCTAAAAAATTAAAGCCTAATAAAATTGATATATAAAATTCTAAATCATAGTAAAATTAAAGCCCCGTAAAAAATCAAAGTCAAAAGAAAACTAGTCTGATACTTAAAAAAATATATATGAACCTAGGTTTTTTATTTTTTAGGATTTAGTATAGGAACCGATCTGGTCCAGCCCGGTCTGGTTTGGTACCTCAATGACTAAAACCAAAAACCAAACCAAATTTTTTTTTAAAATCTCAAACCGGATCAAATCGGACCGATTAGACTAAAAAATCAGACTTACTAATTTGATTCTGTTTTCCGTTTAAACATTCAGCCCTAGTGCTTAGTCACTTTCCAAGACCCCACCTCAAGAAAATGACAAGCAGTTAGAAAAGGATAAACATATTTAGTACGTGACAATATAAATGATGTAATTGGGCAGGATGTTGTGTATTGTACACAGTAATTTTTACTGCGCACCAAAAGTAACGTCATTTTGGCACGCAAAATACTGCTCGAACAGTCAAATGCTAACTGTATAAATTTTGGTCAGTGATTTGTACGCCAAAATAAAATGTTAATTTGACGCGCAACTGGAGCTACTATGCACAGTGCACAGTAGCCACCCTATGACTTGGTCCATGTCTTCACATTCCTTATATTTTGTGAAATTGTAATAATACCAAATCAGTATGGGTATGTACGATATAATTCTCTTTAATTCGTTTAAATTCTTAACACATTCCGTAAAATATTTTGTACAAAAATTCATAACATTTGCATAAGGATTCATAATATTTGTATAAAATTTCATAACTTTTGCTTAAAAATTTATAAGATCATAAAAACAACCCATAACATGAAAATATTAGAAATTCAAAATGAATGTTATAAATTTACGTCTAAGTGTCATAAATTCAAAATGAATGTTATAAACTTTTTTTTTTAATGTGTACTAGCATATTTAAACAATTGCAAGTGGAAGTTGTTATCTCCTTTAAGAAGAAAGATTGAAATGCTAGTGGGAAGGGTGTGGATCAATGTCATTGTCAACCCACTCAAAGTCCTGGTCCACCCCTAAATAAACTTGAGCCCTACCCCAGTACCCTCCACTACTGTAGACTCCAATCATTGAAGTCAACTTGGGACAACCAGTACAAAATGCATATTAATCAAAGCCATAAACAATGTTATGTCATCATTGACCTCGTATCAGAATAAACTAAAGGTTAGATCCTTTGGTGGTTTACCTCGTTATTTAAACATATAATTGGAAGACAAATAGGGTCCGCAGCAAGTAGACATATTTATGAGATGATAAATCACAATATCTCATATATGTTTCTTCATGTGGCAAAAAATGCGATTTTCAATTGACTTATTTTGTAATTCTCATTTTGTTCATGACTTATGAAAAATTAAGTTGATAAGATATTAGTACCCATTTAAATTGGCAAAATATCTACAAAAAAAATATTTTATTGAATAGAGTTGCAATGCACAATGAAATTCTATATTATACAACACATAGTAGACACCAAGAGATTTAGAGACCAAGAAAAACCTAAAATGAAAATATCCAGTAAAACGAAATATCCAAAGTAGGAAATACAAGAAATAGGAAATGATAATAACATACTAACATTGTAATGACCCATTTCTGCCTTATAAAATAGTATAAGCTTTGTCCGCCCAATTCCTATGGACTTCCCTTTAGGTCACTCATCTATGCAATGATGCAGGAGAAGTACGCTTAACTGTGAAGTTCCATTGTGTTTGGCGCCTCACGACTTTAAAAAATCTTGTGGAAGGTAGGGTCATGATCTATTCTATATGGCACTGGACTTACATCCACCAAGCGATGTGGGACCATGACCACCCATCCAGATGTCCACCGTGACTCTCTCTCTCTCTCTCTCTCTCTCTCTCTCTCTCTCTCTCTAGGACGTCTGGCCTCACAGCTAGCATCATAGTTTGGCTGAGGTGTCACAATCTCCCCCACCTAGGAACACACATCCTCGTGTGTGGGGCCGAGATTTATCCTATATTTTTGGTTGGTGCAGGCTCTCATACGATTGGTAAGCCATGCTGATATCCTTAGGGGTAGTTCTCATTACGTGATTACGTGCTTAACTCTTATGTGGTTACATTTTTACCTAGTATTGATGAGTTTATTGTCGTCCTCCTGTGTCGTAGAAACATGTCCCTTTGTCATCGCCATGGAAGAAGGAATAGGAGTGGTACAACGACAAGAGCACCCGGACTAGTGGATAAGAATGACCTGGTTAACATGATGATTGAGGCCTTGTAGCTTTTGGCCCAAGCCAATCAAAATAGATCGCGGTCCCAGGGCTATCAGAGGAAGAATGCCTATACATGCTTAGTTATCACTACGGGGAGGAATGCACAGCATAAATTGGAATGCTTCAGGTATGGACAACCTGGCCACTGGGGGATGGAGTGTCAACATGGGACACCACCACCTAAGACTGCCACTTTCAAGGTTCTACCACTCATTTGCTACAACTGTGGTCAGGAGAGGCATATTCAGCAAGATATTGCCAATGTAGTTGTGGTCCTACAAGCTGCGACAAGGACTTCTGTGGTCCCAGATACCTTTTCATAATTTCGCACCTAGGCTAGTATCTTATTCGACACGAGTGCCTCGCATTCATTTATCATCTTTGATTTCGCATCTGTTTTGGGACTAGAAGTAGAGTTGTTAGGTTTTGTTCTTTATATGGCTCTTAGGCATGTGTGTCGGTCGTGCAACATAGAGATCACCAATAATAACCTAACGTCGGATCGCATAGTGTTGAACATGACTAGCTTTGATGTTACTTTTAGTATGGATTGGTCGATGCCTTATCGGGCTACTAGAGATTGTCGTCAGGATAGAGTGCTAGTTTATACTCTAGGTGATAATAGTTTTTATTTTGGGGGGAGGCTGAGGCGGTGTTCAGTCATTCATCCACGGGTTTTGTGACTGTGAAGATTTTGATCATCTTTTTAGTATGACTTGGGATGATGAGGAAAGTCAATGTCAAGATGACTTACCGCATGTAGTATGTGACTTTTTGAACGTCTTACCGGAGGATATTGTGGATTTAGCTCCTTAGTGGGAAGTGGAGTTTTCGATCGATCTGATGTTGGGAACTTCACCCGTTTCCATGGCAACACATTATTTTGCCCCGTAGAATTGGGAAAAAAGAAGCCCCAACCTTAAGAGTTGTTAGACAGAGGATTCACATGACCTAGTACTTCGCTACAGAGAGATCCTTCCCTAATTGCAAGAACAATGATGGGTTATTATGTAATGTTAAGGCCCAATCAAGAATGGAGCATATAGCTTAGAGCAATTAGGTTGAGGGATGGGCCCTTCATACCCATTAGGGATTTAAGTTATCTGGCAGAGTGTTTACTCCATATGTTAGGATTTTATACTAAAAGCCATGACTTTATGTAATGCATTACTATTTGTTTGGATTATTTATTAATTAGTTATTCTTTTTCTTGATGAAAATCTTTATGAGCAATGTTTGCATTATATCATATCATATTGCACATAGGTGTCTCTTATTCCACATGATAGATAATTTGGTATGTAGAGTTCAGCTTACACACAGAAGATCAGATTATCGGTTCTTGTAAAATATAAGTCTTTGGTTTACAGTCTTAGGTAAAATTGGACACAGCACCAGTAAAACTGTAACACAGTGTTTCAATAGGTCTGTCTTGACTACGGCAAATGGTACACTTTATGTATATTGAACAGGACCACTTTATGTTAGTACACTTTATGTGTATTGAACAGGACCACTTTGAGATAACTGTATTTATACTGACTATATAATACAATTTGCACATCATGGTTATTATCAATGCTTATGTTCTTATCCCAAAGATAATTAATAGATGTGTACATTTAATATTGTTGACTTTGATTCATTATAGAGTGAGGTCTTGTGGACCAATAGTCTCGATAAGTTAGGTCACAATATTAAGTGTGTGATAACTATTAATTATTAATAGAATCCGCATCTCTTTATAGGAATTGATGATATCCTCTTGAGAAAGTTTATAAGTTTCAATTATGTTATGGAGGAGCGAAATACAAGGACTGACCCATCGTCGGTTAAATCAGAATTGGACTAGGCAGAGGAACATGGGTCGTGTTGGCAGCGTGGGGCTTAGATTGACGTATTGCCGAATGGGCCTTCCCTTGGATAGGTCTGCATGATGACAGTGGTCCGACTTCGACATCATGGGGCTTCAGCCAAAAAGAGCCGAACGGGTGTACCATGAAGAAGACACAATCTTTGCCGAGTGCCAACCTATTAGCCTTCTGTTCAGTTGGGGCTATGGGAACTTTCTAGAATAGTGGCAAGTCCCAAATAGGAAGGTGCAAGTATGGCAGTAGCCAAATCTGGCAATGCACCATGTTTGGAAGGCTGTCCTACATGGAAAGGTTAAGATTTGATATCAGCGAATAAGGAAACAAACCCTAGAGATTGTGTTACCAAATATGGGCACTCAATAGCTTATAAATAGAAGATCATGGGCCATTAATGAGGTGTGCTATCATTCATGGTGCAATTACTATGTGCTTTGATCTCTCAGTATTTTGACTTTAGCATCGGAGTGCCATCAGGTTGGAAACAACTTATTGGCGCTAATTGGTTGTTCATTGCGCAGATTATTAGAAGTGCTTCTACCTCCAAGGGCAAGGGGCCCCTGCCGTCAACAACGTATGTTCAGAAGACCGACCTCCAGCTGCACCGCAAAAGCCGACCACTCGTGAGTATAAGGGATGTGGAGAAAAGGAATGAAGACTTGACTAGTTTGCACTTGGAGCTCATCCAGCTATGGGCGCACGTGTGCAGGAATCAGGCTCCGGTAGCGAGCCAAACGCAAGACAAAGAATATACCAGAATCATCACTCAACCCCATGGAGAGCACTCTGAACACTTACACGTGTCACAAAGGTTAGGCTCTCGGGCTTTGACTAACTATCGCGATGGTGGAAAACGAGCACGCCAAGAGAGAACCCCATCACCTGACCGACAGCCACACAAACAAAAGGGTGGAGCCATGACCTCAGCATTCAACAAGCTGGGTGATCAAGAGGTAGACAAAGACAACCACAAGGCTACAAACCAAATCGAAAATCGATACCGAGAGGATCTGTAGGATAAACTAGAAAGAAATAGGTGTGGGGCCAAGGACGATATGTCGGCGGCTCGAAATGAAGTTTTGGCTCATTCTTAGTTAGAAGCTGCACACAAATGTCTTATTTCTACCCCGTTCACAATAAACATTGAGTCGGTTAAACCCCTTGCTAGGTTCTATCACCCTAAATTCAATAAATATGAGTCAAAGACTGACTTGTATACCCATCTGGTACATTAAAGGGAGATGATGTCATTATACTCCACCAATGACATGCTCATGTGCAAGTTGTTCCCATCTAGCCTGGGGGAGCTTGGCCTCCTATGGTTTGATCGGCTCCCAGAGAGATCGATTGGCAGTTGGAAAGATCTCTATCTGGCATTCTCTGCGCGATTTATCACAAGCACAAAGGTCAAGAAAGAGGTGGACGCCTTGCTTGGGCTGCACAAATCAAAGTCCAAACCGCTTTGGGAATATGCGGCTCGGTACTAGGAGTTGTACAACGAAATCAAAGATTGAAACCCCAAGCTTGTCATCATTTCCATCAAGCTCGGCCTTGATACGAAGAGTAGGATATTTGGGGACTTGCTCTTGGTCCCGCCCACGCATATGGACAAGTTGATGGGCCAGATCAAGCAACATGCTCGGCTTGAGGAAACCAAGGAAGAAAAGATTAAGGATGAACAAAATGGCACGGGTTGTCCTAATCCAAATAGGGAATGCCAAAGGGAAGCAAATGTTGTGCAAACGGGAGTGAAAAAAGAAATCTGCCCATTCGAGTATGTAGTCAAGAAGACAGTATTTAAAATTCCTCTGTACCAACTTGTCCAAAAGATCGAGCACAAACCCTTCTTTAAATGGCCAAATAATTTGATGGAAGAATTCAAAGTCGAGAAATCAAAGGTTGCGATGCTCGTTCCACATGGATCGAGGACACATGATAGCTAACTATCATCATTTTAAGATGTTCCTAGAGGAGATGGTAGCTGAGAGCCACTTAAAAGAGTGGATTGATGAAGAAAAGATGTGGGTCGGTGTATAAAATGACAACAGTGCTCGGATGACGAATGCCAAAGAAATGCGCACCATCAACATTATCCACAGTATGGCAGATATCAAGAAGGAAGAAAGGCTTAAAGTCGAGCTGCAACTCATTGCAAGACAGGAAGTTATGAGCGTGGAGTTGGCCCACGAGAAATGCCAAAAGGAGCCGAAGGGGGTAATCACCTTCACAGACAGGGACTTAGAGCGAGTACGGTATCCACACAACAATGCCCCAGTTGTAAAATTAGAAATTTACACGTGGTTCGTCAAGAGGACCCTAATGGATCTCGGCAGCTCGGCTGAGATAATGTATTACAGCCTATTCAGAAAGATGGGGTAAAAAGAAATCAATATTCAACCAACCAAAGTGTTGTTGGTCAGTTTCAATGGAGCCCCAATCTGGCCACTTGGAAAATTCACAATCTCTGTGGTGGCAGGATGGGTGACATTGCTAACAGAATTCATTGTGGTGGAAATCTCATCACTGTATAATGTTATTGTTGGTAAGAGTGGGTGCACAAGTTGGGAGCAGTGACTTCCACCAATCATCAAGTCCTTCGGTTCGTTGGGCCGAACGGGGTGGAAAGCATTTATGTCAACCACGTGTCGGCCAAGCAATGCTATATTGTCACGGTTAAGAGTAAGTCCATTCTGGAGCAGGTCAACTAGGTTGAGGTATTGGACCTACCAGAGTTGGAGAATGTCGACATACCAGCAACTAAGAAGGCCATTGAAGATCTAACCACAGTGTCGTTGGACGAACAAGATCCGAGGAGGTTTTTCTTGATCGGCTCCACTCTGGCCGAATAAGAAAGGGAGCAGCCGGTAAATTTTTTAATTGACAACATCTCCGTATTTGCATGGACTCCATACGAGATGCCCGGCGTTGACCTTGAGTTCATTTGCCACAAACTCAAGGTTGACCCCACCTGTCATCCAGTTGTGCAGAAGGCCTGATGGTCGGCCATAGCCCACATGGACACTATTATTGAGGAGATCGACAAACTATTGGAAGCAACAGCCATTAGAGAAGTACAATACCCAAGTTGGTTAGCAAACACGATGGTGGTTAAGAAGAAGAACGCCACTTGGAGGGTCTATGCGGATTACACCAATATAAACAACGCTTGCCCCAAAAATAGCTTCCCAGTGCCTAGGAATGATCAGTTGGCAGATCCAATGGCCGGACATGAGTGTATGAGTTTCATGAATGCCTACTGAGGTTACCATCAAATCACTATGTTCGGCCTGGACCAAGACAAGACAACGTTCATCACAATGATAGGGCTCTTTTATTACAAAGTGATGCCTTTCGGCCTGAAGAATACCGGGGCAACATACCAACGGATGGTGACCAGGATGTTCAAAAAAACAGATCGGCAAGATAGTGGAAGCATATATCGATGACATGGTAATTAAAAGCACCAAGGTCGAACACCGACTGAAGGACCTACAAGAGGTGTTCGATATTCTTGAAAAACACAAGCTAAGGCTCAATGCCTCCAAGTACGCCTCTAGCATTGGCTTTGGAAATTTTTTGGGCTATTTGGTGACATGAAAGGGAATCAAGGCTGATCCAAATCAAATCCTAGCCATGCAACAGCTCGCATAGCCAACTACCATTAAGGAAGTACAAAAGTTCACCGGCATGGCGGCCGCCCTCAACCGATTCATTGGTTGGTCATCTGACAAATGCCAACTATTCTTTGAATGCTTGAAAAAAAACAGCCGTTGTAACTTCCTATGGAATGAGGAATGCAACGAAGCCATCATTCGGCTCAAAGAGTATGTTACCATTCTCCCCTCTTAACCAAGCCCGCTGTCGGGAAAACCCTATTTCTTTACCTAGCTATATCCCTCCACACTGTAAGCTAGGTACTAGTCTGACACACTGAATTTAGGGATAGCCTCGTGTATCATGCAAGAAAAACCCTACTGGGTCCTGAAACCAGGTACCTTCCACTTGGAAAGTTTGCCTTGGCACTTGTAGTGGCATCCAAGAAACTGGCCCATTACTTTCAGGGACACGCAATCATAGTCCTTACCAAATTTTAGCTCAAAGTCATCCTTAAAAGGGCCAACCTTTCAGGGAGGATATCTCAATGGGCGATAGAGTTGGGGAACTTCAACATCAAATATCAGTCCCAAACGGCCATCAAAGCACAAATACTGGCCAACTTTGTGGCCAAACTTAAGCCTCGGTCAAATACCATTGCCACTACCGAACAAAAGGAAGCGCCCCATCTTAACGAGGATGGATTCAGTGAAGATATTTGGATGTTGTACGTGGATGGCGCATCCAATGGTAAAGGAGCTAGAGCAAGGGTGTTACTCATTTCACCAGACGGCGTCCTTCTTGAGCACGCCATTCGGCTTGACTTTCATGCCACCAACAATGACGCCGAGCGCATACAAAAAGGTTAAATCAGAATTAGACATAGACAAAGCATCAAACAGCGTGCAGGAAATGAAGCAACGTAGAATTGGGCCATTTGATGAATGATATGTGGAGCAATCTGTCGTGTTTGGCAGCCAAGGAGAAGCGATGGCCTAACATGCCATGAATCAATAGGCAATGCATGTTCAAAATTGTTTTAACTTTATGCGTTCGGCCATTCTTATCAACCAATCGTCAGCCAAGGTGACGCTTGGCCGAGGGGCTATTGTGAAGGACCAAAATACAGAGACCGACCCATCGTCAGTTAGATCAGAATTGGACTAGGCAGAGGAATGTAGGTCATGTTGACAGCGTGGGGCTTAGGCCAACGTATTGCCGAATGGGCCTTCCTTTGGACAAGTCAACATGATGATAGTAGTCCAACTTTAGCATCATGGAGCTTCGACCAAGAAGAGCCAAACAGATCTACCACAAGGAAGACATAGTCTTCACTAAGTGCTAACCTATTGGCCTGCCAGGATGGTGGAAACTTTCTAGAATAGTGGCAGGTCCCAAATAAGAAGGTGCAAGTATGGCAGTAACCAAATCTGAGAATGCACCGTGTTTCGATGGCTACCCCCCATAGAAGGGTTAAGATTTGATACCAGCAAATAAAGAAGATACCTTAGAGATTGTGTTACTAAATATGGGCACTTGATGACTTATAAATAAGAGATCATAGGCCATTAATGAGGTACACTATCATTTATTGTGCAATTACTATCGTGCTTTGATCTCTCAGTATTCTGACTTTAGCATTGGAGTGCTATCAGGTTGAAAACAATCCGTTGGCGCTAATTGATTATTCATTGTGCAGATTATTAGAGCGATTCAGATGAGAGAATATTTACAACCCCCACATATGTCAAACCCTGCAAGTGAATATTAGTATCCAACATAACGAATAACTTAAGTGAAAAGTCTCAAGAAATTTTATAGATGTTGATTAAATCAATTGTTAGTAATTTATTGACAAATATCTATGATCTTAATGTGGGAAGATAAAATGAGCATTTAATAACATGGAGCTTGAAATATAATTTTGAGATATGGAAAGGGAATGCAATTACAATCTCGAGTGGTATGAATTGTAATAATTCAGAATTAATCTGGGCTGGATTAGGATTCCAAATTATATATAAAGCCCGACCTAAATTTCTCCTTGAGGTTCCTATCGTTGCTTATAAATACATTGCTATGTCTTCTAGGTCATAACACCTAAATACTCGAAATATTGAGAAAAATTATATGAAGGCAAGGAGATCATGTTTTTGAGCCTGCACTCTATTCATGATCAAGATGCAGTAGGATCAAGTTAGAAGATCGCGAGGTCGGTCAAACAAGATCATTCCAGTCATGCTCATACTTCGATCGGATCAAACTATGAAGGTTCCTGAGATCAAACCAGAGAGATCTTGAAGGTGTGAACGCTAATTCCGCCTTGTAAGGTTTCATTTATTTTTTTATAAACTATGTGCGTTTATTATTAGGTCTCGGGAATCGATCCCTTACAGTGGTATTAAAGCTGACTGTGATAATGCGTATGGATTACACATACCATGTTGTCCACGTAAAATAGAACGTAGTATTGTGCTAATATCTATTTTGTATTTTTTTTCTATCCCACTATTATGGTCATGATTGTGTGATTGAATAGTTCAATGTGATTGGATCGTGCATTGTTCTCATGTGTGGTTACGTTTTTTTATTACCAATTCTGGGATTTATAATATTAATACATAGCATGTGAACTTCGATCATATGGAGGCTTAGGGTTTGATGTAAATATTTCAGTTTATTCATAGGATCTATTTTTATTGATGTAGCCTTGTGAACTCCTATTTGAAGGCATAGAATCGAGATGTAATAATAGGTTCTAATGATCGAAGAAATCAGCATTTTTAGAGGGATTGATGTGTTTCTGCTTGACCCCCTTCGACCTGTTGTGTCATCATCAACTTTGCCTTGGTGGACAAGTTGATGGTAAGAATCAAGCCTATTTTGCTTCCATGTTTAATTATAGTTCCCTTATAATTTTGAAAAACATGAAATATTGATGTATACCTAAATCACTCACATGCAAAGTTCTTATAACCCTAGTGGAAAATTTATTTTAAATAACTAAGTGGAAGAGAGAATTTGTCACGTAAAATTTTCATGGTCTCCATCACTACTTTGTAAATAATATGATTAGTTTCGTGTGTTGGTTTTGAACCTTCCTCCACATCGGACAAAATTAATTATGGAATCATCGGTACAAACTTCATTGGGATAGCTCTAAGTTAATTATTGTGTGAATCATATCTCTATCTAAAATGATTCATTACATAATAATTAATTTAGTGTGAGGTGATGGTGTACACTTAGCTATAACTAATAGTATCATCTCTATCTGAGTCACTACTATTATTTGTAGGACCAAAGTTGAGTCGACTATTTAATTTTGCTTCACAACAATTTTTGTCTAGATAGCAAAATTAAAAGAAAAAAAATCTGTCTGCACAAATGATAAAAAGTAGTAGACCTTCTCATTAAAGACATACTTTTCACGGTGTGCAGATTGCTAACGATTTTATTTAAAATTTGGAAGAGGGAACTAATATTTTAAATGAAATTCAAAAGTTTTATTTTGCCCTTCATAATTGTTACTATGTGATTCTCAAATTCAAAAATAGGCTCTTTCAATCCACTTGTCAACATTTTCAAAGAAAACAAACTCACTAGACCTAATTATGTTGATCAAAAAGAAACTTGGATATAGTGTTAGCTACTAAAGAGTATAAATATGTACTCAGTGAGGTTTTTCCAGAGAAACTTCATGTTGGGGCAACCGATGAAGAAGCACGACCTTATAAGAAGCGGGTTAAGGCTGATAAGATAGCGTTGTGTTATATTTTGGCATTTATGTCAAATATTCTGCAACATCACCATCACTCTATGCCCATTGCCTATGACATGATGGTGAGCCTAAAAGAAATGTTTGGGGATCAGAATCGTGCAGCAAGGCAAGTTGCTATGAGGGACTTATTTAACACAAAAATGACTGAAGAGACCTAAGTAAGGGATCATGTTATAAAGGTGATGAATCATCTGAATGAACTAGAGATCCTTGGAGCTAAAATCGATGGAAAAATCCAGATCGATATTATACTTCATTCATTGCCGGAGAGGTTTAAGAATTTTTGCCTTAATTACAATATGAACAAGTGTTCTTACACTTTGGCGGAACTTCTTAAAGAGATCCAAACAGCGAAGGGCCTAATGAAGAAGCCAAAAAATGTGTTTGTACTTAAGAAAGGTTTTGCTTCTAAGTCAAAAGGCAAGCAGAAGCAGAAAAAAACTCAAAAGCATGTTACAATTCCTCAAGCGAGTAATGAACCTCAAGGTAGAATGAAAAATACCTAAGGGCATGTGTTTTCACTACAAGAAGTCAGGGCACTGGAAGAAACAATGTCCAGTCTATCTCAACAAAATGAATAATCCAGGTAAAATCTATTCACTAGTTGTTGAAACATGTTTAGCGGTGTTATCTACAAATTCTTGGTGTGTAGATATGGGAGTCACTAATCATCTTTACAATTTGTTGGAAGGGTTTTAGGAAACTAGGCAGCTAAGTGATGGACAGGTTTACCTACATATGAGCAATGCTATGAAAGTAGCAGCAGTTGTAGTGGGAGATTTACACCTTTATTTTGGTAGTAATAGAATTTTAATATTGAAAGATTATCTTTATGTTCCTAGTATTAAAAGAAATTTCATTTCATTTTCTCAATTGGTTAAAAACGGTTGTTTGATTAATTTCAATAACTCTGTGGTTATTAAGTTTAATAAATATTTTATTTGTTCTGATTCATTGGTGAATGATCTTTATGTTATTAATCATATCTCTCCCACACTGCAACTGAATGAATTGAATAATACAAATAGTATATCATGTAAGAGAAAGACGCCTTATGAATTGAACCAAACGTATCTTTGGCACTTACGCCTAGGTCATATTAATCTGAAAATGAATTCTAAACTGATTAAAAATTGACCATTAGATTCATTGGAAGTAAACGAACTTCCAGTCTGTGAATCTTGTTCAGAAGGTAAAATGATAAAAGGCCTTCCTCAGCCAAAGAGACATTGGAATTGGTTCACTCTGATTTGTGTGGACCTATGAACGTCTAAGCAAGAGGTGGCTTTGAATATTTCATTAGTTTTATTAATGATTATTCAAGGTATGAGTACATTTATTTGATGTGTCGTAAGTCTAAAAGCCTTAAAAAATTTAAAGAGTATAGGGCGGAAACAGAGAAGCGTCTTGGAAATTGTATCAAGGCACTAGGATCTTATCGTGGTGGCGAATATCTCTTGGGAGAGCTTAGAGAATACTTATCTAATGAGGAGATTACATCCCAGTTGTCTGCACCTGGTATGGCACAGCAAAATGGTGTAGCGAAAAGAAGAAATAGGAATCTTATAGACATGGTAAGATCTATGATGAGTTACTCAAATTTACCAATTTTGTTTTGGGGACATGCATTAGAAATAGCGGCATATATTCTTAACTTGGTACCATCTAAGTCAGCACCTTATACTCCCACAAAATTGTGGACTGGGCACAAACCTAGATTGCGGCATGTTCGAATTTGGAGTAGTCCAGCACATGTGCTGAAAGGGAACGCGAATAAGTTAGAATCAAGGATAGAAGTTTATTTCTTTGTGGGGTACCATAGTGGAACGAATGGTAGTTTGTTTTATAGTCCTAAGGATCAAAAGATCATTTTTAGCACCAATGTCCGATATTTAGAGGAGGACTATATTATGAATCACAAGCTTAGAAGTAAGATTGTTCTAGAGGAATTAACAGGAGAGAGATCGATGCAAACTTCTTCAACATTATTAGTGCAAGAGGAAACACCATAACAAACAACGGTTGACACAACGGTACCTCGTCATAGTGGGAGGGTTATTATTCAACCCGATCGGTACAATTTCTTGGGCAAATCATATGATAGAATCTCAAAGGAACTGAATGCCGAATCATGTAACAACAATGAAGCAATGCAAAACACAAAATGTGAAACTTTGGCAGAAGGCTACGAATCTAGAAATGGAGTCTATGTACTCCAATCAAATTTGGGATGTTGTAGAACCACTCGAATGGATAAAATCCGTTGAATACAAGTGGATCTACAAGAAAAAGAGAGAAGTGGACGGGAAGGTAAAAACCTTTAAAACTAGGCTTGTAGAAAAGGTTTTACTTAGAAAGAAGGGATCGACTATGAGAAAAAAATTTTGCCGGTAGCTGTCCATTCGGATTCTTTTATCCATTGTGGCTCATCTCGATTATGAGATCTGGCAAATGGATGTCAAGACTGCGTTCCTTAATGGTAATCTAGATGAATGCATCTACATGGTGCAACCAGTTGGATTCATAGCAAATGGCCAAAAGCATATGGTATGCCACCTTAAGAAATCCATTTATGGACTTAAGCAAGCATCAAGGTCTTAAAACATTCATTTTGATCAGGCAATCAAATCTTTTAGTTTTGATCAATGTCCAAATGAGTCATGTGTGTACAAGAGATGCAACGAAAAAGTAGTGGTGTTCTTGGTATTAGATGTAGATGACATCTTGCTCATCGAAAATGATATGGGAGTGTTATCTTTAGTGAAAGAGTGGTTGTCCAACCAATTCGATATGAAGGACTTAGGAGAATTCGGTCACATCCTTGGGATCAAGATTATTCAAGATTCCAAGCAAAGGATGTTAGAATTATCATGAGCTACTTATATCGATACGATTCTTGCTCGTTATGGCATGCAAGATTCCAAGAAAGGGTTCCTCCCTTTCAAACAGGAAATCTAAGAGTTGTTCTTTGTGGGCCAATAGTTATTATGAATGTTTGTGCTCCTAACCTAAAGATAATTAATAGATGTGTACATTTAATGTTGTTGACATTGATTCATTATAGAGTGAGGTCTTGTGAACCAATAGTCTTGATGAGTTGGGTTACAATGTTAACTCTATGATAACTGTTAATTACTAATGAAATCCAAGTGATGATATCCTCTTGAAGAAGTTTATAAATTTTGATTATGTCAAATTCTACAGGTAGATATTAGTATCTGACATTATGAATAAGTTAAGTAGAATGTCTCAAAAAATTTTATAGATGTTGATTAAATAAATTGTTAGTAATTTATTTTAATCATTTATTTAATCAACAGGTATCTGTGATCTTAACGTGGAGAGATAGAATAAGTATTTAATAACATGGAGCTCAAAGTATAATTTTTAGATATGGCCAAGGAATGTAATTATAATTTTGTAGTGGTATAAATTCTAATAATTCAGAATTAATTCGGACTGGATTAGGATTCTGAAATATATAGGAAGCTCGGCCCATATTTCTCTTTGAGGTCCATATCGTTGTCTATAAATATACTGCTATGTCTTCTATGTCTTCTAAGTCAAAACACAACTTAATACTCCAAATATTGAAAGAGTCTCTGTGAAGGTAAGGAGATCACGCTTTTAAGCCCACAATCAGCTCATGATCAAGATTCAATAGGATTAAGGTAGAAGATGGTGAGGTCGTTCAAGCAAGATCATTCTAGTCGTGCTCATACTTCGATCGAATCAAATTGTGAAAGTTATCGAGGTCAAATCAGAGAAATCTCGAATGTATGAACCTTAGTTCTGCCTTGCAGAGTTTCATATTATTATTTTTTTTATAAACTGTGCACTTTCAAGCTTTTGCACTGAAGAACAAATAAGACCAATGATGCTCATCCCACAAAAGGCACAAACGGGAGGGTCTCAAAATAATGGTAAGAAAGTTTAGTCTACTCAATTTGTTCGTACCTGTCATTACTGTGGTATCAAGGGTCACATTCGACCACATTATTTTAAATTACATGAATACCCTACTGCCCCCAATATTATTATGTTAATTATTATCGGGGTAGAGACCGTCCAAATAGGTATGCTAGAAATCAACCTAGACATAGGTGAAACCAAATCAAAAGAAGATGAATGCGACTCACAAAATTGTGTCTCCCAATATGCCAAACAAAAAGGTTAAGAACGCTAATAAGATAAAAAAAAATATGACAGTTTGGGTGAGAAAATCAGATTTATTGATATATGCTTGTGTGCCGCACAATCCTTTAGATGACAGGGGTTCATCCGAAGGAGCTGACCTTGCCTATTAAAGGCTCGATATTTTTTGCCATATTTAACTGTTCATCTTTACCCAAAGTTATGGTTGTTTTATGCTTTTTATATTTGTTATTGATTTTTGTTATTTATTCAAAAAACAAAAAGATTTTTTGTTTTAAGCATGACATGAAAATTTACTCTACTACTCGGTGAATTTTTCATAGTCTAGGCATGTGTTGCCTTGCTCATTTTTTTCCTAGTCCTATGTTATGTTTTTTGTTTTTTCTTGTGTTTCTTTTTGTTTTATGATATATCAAAAAATACAAAAAGATTTTTTTTTTGTGTCTTTGAGCATGACATTTTAGCTTTCGTTGTTGCATAGTTGCATGTCTTGAGTATTATATATATTTAATTATATCACAAGTTTATTTTTCATCTCTCCCTTCGAAAAAAAGTTAAGTTTCTATTCACGAGTTTTCATTGAATGATTCTTTGGCTGTCACTTGCTGCATGATCATATAAACTTGGTTGATTTCATGATTCATTGATCTCCACATTCTCTCTTTGACACTCTTTCGTTTATGAGACTTGAACCATGGATATCTCATCTTTGGACATCGCTATCCTCTCCTAAGAATTGTTAATGTTGATCGTTGAAAGTTGTTCAATTGCTTATTTGAGCATTCTCTTAGTAACTGGGTCTCCAGCCTAATTCAAGTAGCAGTGCTCGCGTCAAAAGGAGAATAGACCTTGTGAAGGCAATAAGAACCACTGGCCTAGTAACTGGGCATTTGGCCTAAATTAAGTTTATTGCTCGCGTCAAAAAGCGGTGGGGTAAAAATGTTGAATATGCATGTTAAGATATGTGGTGGAGGTGTAACGCGTTATAAATGTTGGTAGTGTGTTGATGATGGAGTATTACTTTGAGGGGGAGTGTTCCTGTATCCATTATTTTTCTTCAAATTGTGTACAAGTGACTCACACACACGTGTTGTCATTCGATCATGAGATTAAACTTTCTTATATGATTATGCCTGCTTATGTTTAAATCTTCTCAAATTTTAGCGCATGTTCATATCCTTCGTAACCTATGAGCTCTCATGATCAATACTTTAGTTTTTGGGTGGGTGTCGAGATGGTATTTTGTTATAGTATGCCTTGAGCTATGTTGAGCTTATTTTAAGTTTGTTTAGTTGTTTTGAAATTTTTCTAAGGCCATCTTGTGACACTATAGTCGTTCCAGTGACTTTGGTTTTCTTGTTGTCACTCTAGCAACATATCAAGCAACCCTCATTGTCTTTTTGGTACATCCAGCGAGTCACTCTAGCGACCCTTCAACGACATGTACTGGACTTTCGAATTTTTTTTTGCCCTAGCTCGGTTTGTCTTCTTTAGGGGGAGAAAATTTTGATATGCTCTCTTAGTTCATGAGAATATAGGCCTTACTTTACATTATTATCTAAAATGCACACACACAATTTATTGCTTATCATGTTCTTGTGAAGATGTGCTATGTTCTTGTTCATCGACTCTTCTGTTGTAAGACTTGCTTCATGTTTGTTTGAGTGCTTGCTCGTTGTTCTTCCTATGCTTATTTTGTCCTATTCACTCTTTGTCATTCCATGATAAAAAGGGGGAGTAGGTTTATTGTGATTCTGATATCGTTCCTTAGTTTTATTTGCAGATCTTCACAATTGCTCGTATTTTTTATGAGGTTTTCGTGAAAGTGTGTTTTGTCATCGAAGTGCCAAAGGGGGAGATTGTTAGTCCTAATTTATTTTTTATGATATTTGACAATTTTCTAGTCAAAACACACTAGATATTTTTTTGTAATTTAATTTAATTTAATTTTAGGTATAGAGTGTCTGTTTAGGATAAGGAATGAATCATAATTCAATTTGTATTTAATTAGGCTTTGTCTTGACAACTTTTTTGTATAGAAAGTTTTCTAGTCGGATTAGAAATCATTGCCTAGTCGATTTAGAATTTTCCAAGATTCCAATATTGCACATAATCAATCAAATCCACTAAATCCGCATTTGGAAGATATCAAAAATCAATAAGGAATCGATCGAGTGATTTTACATCACTCCAACGACTAGAGAAAAGTCGCTCTAGCGATCCGTACGTAGCTTTAGTGACTTGTGCGTACAAGCTATATATTCCATCAGTTAGGGTTGCAAAAAGAGATAGAGTTTTATATATATATATATATATATATATATATATATATATATATGAGAGAGCAGTTTCTTAATATTGTTATGCTCTCAGTGTTTCTTTAATATATACCTTGGTGTTACATCGGATTAAAATGGATCGTGGAGCATAGATCATCATCACCAAAGGTGTCGTTGTTTCACTTTTTAACAACAGTATTTTCTCGGAAGGCTTGTGGATTCAAGACAGAAACAGTCAATCACTGGATGCGGTGAATGAGGATTCGATAATCAATTTTGGGTTAACTGTAAGTGATTCATAGTTATGAGTATAAATTATTTTATAATCGCACAATGGTTAGTATAATGATTTGATTCGTTTTCGTAATTTTTACCCATTTAGGGGTTTTCCACGTTTATCCGCGTCTCTTGCAATTGCTTATTTTTTGTGCTTGTTTTATTTTTGCATATTCGATAGTTTGCCTAGTTTTAAGTTTTTCACACAATTTTTTGTTAAAAGCGTGATCTTGTATAACTTTTAATCATGGTTTTTTATTAAAAGATTAATCTTTTATAATATTTAATCACGATTTTTGGAGAAAGTGTGATTTTTTATAATATTTAATTACGGTTTTTGATTAAAATCGTTATCTTTTATAACATTTAATCACGTTTATTTAATTTTGATATCAATTTAAATGGACTTTTGATTGCGGTAAAAAATCGTGATTAAATCTCGTGACTTTTAATAACGTCTCAACCAATCACACTTTCAAAACCGTGATTAAAATATAAAGATCACGATTTTTAACCATAATCTTTATTTATTATTATAGTATTATAGACTTGTAGGTATTAGGTTGTGTTTGGTATTGTATGTAAAAGAACTCTAATACTAAAACTAATAAAACACATAATCCTATTTCACCAACCAAATAATGAGAGATTCATTTATGTCACATTTCGAGAGATAACTGTGAATCTCATCTCTTGTGTGAGTTGTCTTTCAACGAATATTTATTCCATATTATTGAATTCAAAATCCTGAGGTTCATATTTGACTCAGCCAATTAAAATATGCGCCAATCAAATTTATAATAAAAAAAAACTATGATACGCATAGGATGTACTATGGTAACGTTACATATACGCATAGGATGTACTACAATACCCATATTCCTGACTCATTTTATTTTATAGTCGAAATATTCGATCGATTTTAAAATTATATCGATTTAATACCAACTTGTTCTTGGAAGATCGATCCATCCGATACAAACCGGCTGCGTTTTGCAATCCAAAATAGTTGGCCCAATGATTTGAAGTACATTTACCACTACCAAACTCCAATCCAACAGTGCTCGGCCCATGATACAAGCACGAGTGGCTCAGCTCCTTAGTATACAGCGAGAGCAACCAAGATCGAACCACGCGTAATCCTTTCCTCTATGTGTCCTCTGTTGAACGTCTACCCAACTCAGTTCATTAGAAAAAAAGGCCCAAATCAAAAGTTTGAGCCCATTAATCAGCCATAAAGGAAAAAGCACCACATGGCACAGCTTCAATAAGATATTCCATTAAAAAAATATATAATTAACACCGTTTATTTGAATCTTTTCTGATCATATGTCTTAAAATTTATTTTTGAAAAAATTTTAAAAATTCATCGTTAACTTAAAAAATATTTCAACATTAACCGCGAACTCGAAATTTTAAAATAAAATTTTGTTAATGAGATCTATATACACATATACCTTCTAAGGAAAATGTGCACACAGACCCACCCAACAATTCACAACGACTGTGTTTTAAACACAACACGTGTGATGTGCCTTCACGCATAGCACACACCCGATTTTCGTCGACCACCACCACCAGTAAAAATCCCTATTGTTGGTGCATATGTATGTGTGTTTGTGTCGACGAATGTATATTATAATTTATTAAATTTTGGTTTAGTCCAAGGTAGTTTAGGATTCTGGATTTGTCTTTACATGCTAGTAGCTAGTGAGATTGGTCATCCATAAATTAGACGAGTTCCACATAAATTGACTTAGACACCTTAATTCAAAATAAAAAAATAGATAAATTTCACTTACCTCGAGATTTCTGATAATTGCAGATACCTCCCTTGTAATTTTTGAAATTGCAGTTACCTCCCATGTTGGGATCCTGGTGGATGGAAGTGAGAATTTGAACTTTATTGCCCTTCCCCTGGTTGACATATTATCCTACATCCTCGATAATATAGGTACAATTCTAATTCTAATAATTACTGAAAATAAAAGTATAATTCTAATAATTTAACTTATTTTTTTGTTTGAAAAAATCACTGAAGTGAAATTTACCTTTCAAACAATTACTTGATTTTTGGCAAGATTATTTTAAATAAAAAAATTATTGAGCATGATAAACTAATATGGCACTCGAAACTAAATCTTCCTTACCATCCCACGCTAAGATCCTAAGTTTGTCCTTGTCACCACTAATGTTGCAAAGTTTCTATTAAATTACTAAAGTGAATTTACGGTCCAAAAATAAAGATAAAATTCTAATTTTGTTTTAATTGTTTTTTATGAAATTGTCATTTTTTTACTTTTTAAATGTATTTAGACTAAATGTATTCAAAAAATAAAAAACACATTAAAATTTTAAAAAATTAACGAAAAACAAAAAAGTATAAAATCCAGTATCTTTATAATATTTTAAAAATTAATCTTTAAAAACAAGACCAAATTTATTTTTTAATTTATTCTCCGATTTAGGATAGAAAGTTAATGGAATTAAAATTAAAAAAATTGTTGAAGATTTACTGGATAAAAATTAAAAAGGTGTTCTAAATAAAGATTAAAAAGCTGTTTCTAAAAATAAGTTTAAGAAGGTATTTCTTAAAATCAAACTTAGTTTTTTAACTTAGTAACCGATTTAGGATTACTGCATGAAATTAAGTATTTTGACCTTCTATTATTTTTAATTTGTGAAAATATTCATAGAGGAAAAAGAAGAGGAAACTTAATTTAATTGTAATTTTATTTTATTGCAACCAACCAACCAAAAAATTTTAATTATTTGTTTTATTTTTATTTTATAAAATTAAACAATGAGTAAATAAATTGAAGAACAATCGTGTTATGTAATGATTGATATAAAGGACAAAACAGAATAAAGTATAGAAAGAAAGTGCATTGTTCGTCGTGCTAGTTCCGCTACTCCAGTGTTGATATTCTTTTTTTTTAGCGGAAAGCTTAGGCTCCCAAAAAATTTACTCAAAAATTTTTTCAAATTTAAAAATCAATGGTTATGATTCACTTGGATTTGTGGGACTACTAATTTCTCTATCAGGAATTATTTTTGAAATAGTAAAAAGTTATCTTTTACATTTTTGTCATCGCAAACCATACCAAATGTGTCACGTGGACCCTTATACCCCCTCTAAAAGTTATTCTTTTCTTTATCTTCCATCCAAACGGGTCCTTAGAAGGATAGAAGGAGACTATTTTTAGACACTCTCCTCTTGTTCAAAAGTTATCACCGGATATTGGTTAAGAATAATACTTCATCTTCTTTATTATAATTACAAAATTATCTCATTCTTTATTTTATTCTCCATCTAAATTAAATATTATTTTTTTTTTTTTAATATTTCATTCAACATATTTATTTTTTATCTTTTATTTATAAATATCATATCAATATGAATCAATCTTTAAAAGTAATATTTTTTTTATCTTACTTTTTCTCAATAACTTATTTTCGTCCAAGTCTATCTCTAAATTAAAAATTGAATATGCCAAATTGATATCTTTGAATCACAAATTGCCACCAACACCAGCAGAAAGGAAAATCTGCAGAAGATCATGCCATTATTGCTTCTTGACAAAGCTAATCAGTTGACAACACTTGGACCAAAACAGCTGAGTTTATATTTCCAAAGTTATCTCAAA